>QNTS01004146.1:48760-73123 GCA_003317085.1 Hucho hucho | reverse complement strand
ACACGCAACAACATGCTAACGACATTAGCCTAGCCGTGAAGCTCCTCCAACACACACGCAACAACATGCTAACGACATTAGCCTAGCCGTGAAGCTCCTCCAACACACACGCAACAACATGCTAACGACATTAGCCTAGCCGTGAAGCTCCTCCAACACACACGCAACAACATGCTAACGACATTAGCCTAGCCTAGCGCTGTGCTTTTAAAGCCTGCACACACATATGCATATTTTATACCACATAGATGTTCTATTTTCCCAGATTGCATTTGAAACCATCTGGAATGAAAGTAGTACATGCACTCACATGCAATCACTTAACAGGAAATCTGAACCGACATCTAGGGAAATATTTAAGCGCAATAGAAACAGATTGTTAGTTAACACACAACAGTCACTGTCATTTTTGTGTTTCTTTTTTGTTGTTTGTATCTATTTGTCGAAGTTGTTTGCCATGATACGCAGTCAGTCAATGCACGTGTAGAGCCATCGATAATCAATCAGACGCCATTGAACTCATCTCGCCATTAACTGACCGGCCTACACGGTCACTTGACCATGTTTAATGTCAAGCTGTCACCACTATTCACCAGATACTGTCCATTGTCCAGCCATCGGTAGCATTAGATCAGTAGTTGGTTTGGTGTTTGGAGTGAGAGAGTCAGGGTAGTAGTTTACTGAGGCATCTGTTAGAGTCTCGTCTTGTTACAAGGAGTAGAGGCAGAGTTAAGGTCATAATATGCCACTACTGATTCTCTCCACGTTCATTGGTCAGTACAGGAACACACACACACCATCAACACTGCTAACAGTACTAGTCCATTTTAGGTACATGGGAATGTATTTATTTCACATTTCAAATGTTCAAGGGTGCAATTAGTTCAGTCATTATAGTAGAGTGTTTTAATATCCATCCTCTGTCCTGACTTTAAAACCAGATAGACAGTCCACATTAGCTGTGTGCTTTGAGAGGTCAGAATTAAAAGCAGGTAGCCCAAACACAGTTCAAGAGGGTATCTCTAGTCTAGACTCTAGAGTAGTGTGTCCAGACAGGATTGTGTACTAAGTAGTGTGTGCTCAGCAGTGGACGGTGGGGTGACGGAGTGATGGTTATCCACTGCAATGGAGAACACTTTCAAATCAAGCCAGCTGAATAAGCTGGACAAAAGACAGACGAGAAGTTGTAGACAATGGAGAGAGAAACTCTTTCTAAGAGAAAGAGACGAGGCTGTAGTGTGTACCAAAGAGGAGAGTGTACTAAAGACTGGGCACTCAGGGAGTGTGTACTGAGGCGTGTCTAGGACAGAAAAGGGCCTCCCTTTTCCAGTGCATTCTTAGTGCACTCAGAAGTGTTCATTCAGAAGTGTATGTCCAGGAGGGTATGGGAGAGAGAAGGCGTGTGTAGGGTCTTCACCACGTGGCTGGTTGTATTCTGAGGTGATTCTGTTCTGCAGGGTTTGTGAAGCGCTTTGGGGCCCAGAGCAGATGAATGGTGCTATTTAAATGTAAGTGCCACATTTCCATTTATTTCAGTTATCCTTCCATTCCTAATTCCGTCCAATCCTGTTCTCTTTCCACAACCTGTCTCTGCCCAGTTCTACATGCCCCACCCACCTACCACCAACCCACTCCAAACACACTTTCAACCCCAACCCACCCTACACACTTTCAAGTTTCAACAATACACACACACACACTTTCCACCACACACACACACACACACCAATCATTCCTTTAGGGTAAAATATTCAGGACACATCACACACACCTCTCCTCCTTCACCTTTTCCCCCTCTTCATCCTCCCTTGTGTTGAAGTCTTAAAGTGTGTATTTTGGTCATCGTGTATTTAAGTCCTCTCTTCGTTAAACCTCCCCTCGCTATTCTGTGTGTATTTCCCATGTCCTGCCCCCTTCCACTTCCTCCTTCCTGTTTCCCAGGTGCCCCGTCTGCATTTATTCCACCAATCGACCGGCGGCCATGGAGTGCCACCTGAAGACCCACTACAAGATGGAGTACAAGTGTCGCATCTGCCAGTCGGTGTGGCGCGACCAGCCCGCGCTGGAGAGGCACGTGCGCGAGCACCGCCTCGGCAACCACTACAAGTGCGAGCAGTGCGGCTACCTGTCCAAGACGGCCAACAAGCTGATCGAGCACGTGCGCGTGCACACGGGCGAGCGGCCCTTCCACTGCGACCGCTGCGGCTACAGCTGCAAGCGCAAGGACAACCTGAACCTGCACAAGAAGCTGAAGCACGCCCCGCGCCAGACCTTCGGCTGCACGGAGTGCCCCTTCACCACCACCCACCCCTTCATCTTCAGCCGCCACCTCAAGAAGCACCAGGGTGGAGGGGAAGGGGAGGAGGCCGGCGAGGAGGAGTTCCAGGCCCAGCTAGGGGGCTCTCTGGTGGGGTCTCTGCAGGGCGAGGAGCCCTTCCTCCTGGGGGTTGGTGGAGGTGGGGATGGGAGTAGCGGGGGGAGCGGTAGCAGCAGCCCCCTCATGATTCTCTCTGCCTCCCAGGCCCTGCAGTCTGTCGCCCTGTCACTCATCACAGGGAAACAACACCACCGTCAACAGGAACTCCCGCCCCCAGCCCAGCGTTACCTGACAGCGACCACAACCAATGGCGGAGGCCCCTCCCTCTTCTTCCCCTCCCCACGCCACGTCTACGAGCAGTTGGGAAACTGCGAGCGGGCGCACCTGATCCCCCTCACAACCCTGTTCACCCACCGCCACCGCTCCACATTCCACTCGCCCCTCTCCAGACTCCAGAGGCCGCCGTCCTCCTCTTCCTCTCCACCCTCGCCCACCTCACTCAAACACTCCTTCCTGGCTTACCTAGGACTGGGACTGACGGAGAGAGCCAAGACTGTGTGACTGTTCTCCTCCTCCTCATCCCTATCTCTTGCCCCTCCCTCTCTTTCCCCTTTCTCTCCATCCCTCTCTCCCTGGACAGTGGTGTGAATGATCGTTATCCACTGCGATGGGGAAAACTTTCCAATCAAGCCAGCTGAATAAGCTGGACAGAGACAGACAAGTAGTTATTGTAGACGATGAAGAAAAGAACAAAATAATTTATCAGAGAAAAGGCTGTATGTGCTAAAAAATGCATTTATATCAAAAGCTGCTTTTCTTATCTGTTATATCGATTGAATTATTACTCTATCTCTCTACTTTTTATTTTCTAATGTTTGTTTTTTGGACTTTTGAATGACCAGGACCCAACTGCATTACCTGTAAAACGGATCCGTGTTTTCTTTTTGTTTTTGTTAGAAAAGTTGAAAAAGAAGAAGAAACAAAGCTTGTAAGTGCTCTGACATTTTTAGTGCATTTTTGTCTTTTGGCTGCTACGCATCAGAATAGCATGCCTGCCTCTTTGTTTCCGCTAGCTTTGATGCACGTCATTTAATAGGGTATGATGAACCAGTCCCCAGGTTGTTAAATTGTGATGGGCCGCGAACAAGAACCAATGAAACGGAGCGCTTTTTCTCAAAAGTCTCGTTTCCAAAGCAAAGCCTCAAACCACGCACTTAATGAATTATTTAACAAATGTGTACTGTACATAGTTTTGTAGCCTTCAATCTCCCCCACAACTAAGCTTTGACTTGGTCTGTTTGGTTTTGTGTAATGGTGAAACCATATGCATCAAACGCCGACTGAACTCACCTTTGTCTCAGGTGGCGGTTGTCTTGGCAACCCATACACACAGGTGACATCTTGTACGTTGTTTGACGTTGTGAGGTGGGGTGGGCAGAACAAGTGACATTCTCTACTCAAGGCCCTTTGCCAATTCAAACGGTTTTCAAATCAATGTAACACACATTATAGCCTTATGCTATAGTCTTTTCTTTTTCCCCAACTTAGCCCTTGTGTAGCCGTAGCCTAGTCCCAGATCTGTTTGTGCTGTCGGGACAATGACCGTAGGAATTGGCAAGACACCACAAACAGATCTGGGACCAGATTAGTTTTACCCCACCAGCCCACATCAAAGGTTCCGTGAGGACACCTGTAACCCCTGAGACCAGGGTCCTATTCATTAGGCACCAAACGGAAGAAAAAGGACTGAATCACCAAAACTTGTCGTTATGCTACGTTGCGCCCTAATGAATACGGCCCAGGTGTTGTTCGGTCCAGCATCATGTGTAGAACTATGTATGGACTGGCGCACCATTACGTTAGATAAGATGTAAGAGATAACTGTTTTGTGGAGGTGACCAGCTGACAGGGTGTTAAAACCCCCAACAGCTCCGGTCACCACAGGCCGATTCAATGGTGCTTTTTGGAGCTCTTTTGTAATTTTGTGTAAAAGAAAAAAACTGAAAGAAACTGTTCCAAAATGACTTGAATGAATGTATTTTTCTTTGTTGATGTACATGATGCGAACGTGATACAGATGTGCGGTGTAGTTGCAGGCAGGGACTGTTGGCTACCGTTGCCTATATGACAGAAAGCAAGGGGTTGGTTGTGTAGGTCGGTGGCCTTCTGTGTCTTTTTCGGTTGTTCATTCGTTTTTTTCCCTCTCTCTTTTTTACTGAGCCTTTTAAACGTAGGACGATGAGCGTTTTCTACTAGCGTGCTCCGCTATTATGAAGCCATTTTGATGAAGGCTCCGATAGGTCCAATGTTGTTGACGAGGAAGCAGCCATTGGTTTGGTTTTTGGTGGTGTAGCTTCTATCTCCGTGAGAGGACATGGTACTGCTTTCTGTCCCCCCTTCGCTCCATCTCTGTTGTTATTGCACTTAGCTTAGTCACATTTCAAAACCAAAAGCACTTAGCTAGTTCATATTGTTATAGTGCAAACGTTTGAGCTGTCGGTCCGATAGGATATCGCCGGAAACAGACTTATTACCTGAATCAAAACCGTGATTTCCTGATTTTTGTTGTGTAGACATTTTCTGGTTTAGTGCGGAGGGTTTTTACCTCTGTAAAATTGCAGAGCGCAGAGCGCAGATGAATTGCATGAATTAGACAGCCGAGGTTGAACTATACTACGCTGGGAGACCCAAAGGGCCCAGGCTAAATTGTCAAAGCCAATTTTGCAC
Source organism: Hucho hucho (assembly GCA_003317085.1). Lineage (NCBI taxonomy): Eukaryota > Metazoa > Chordata > Actinopteri > Salmoniformes > Salmonidae > Hucho > Hucho hucho. Next base: position 68,079 of record QNTS01004146.1, on the reverse strand, counting down.
AGTGCTGCACTTTTTGAACATGAAAAATGTATTTATCTGTACAGATGGAGATGCTCAACATGGAGAGTGTACATGAGACCAGGCAGCATTATAAAGGCATTTCGTTTTTTTATTCAAAAGCATTACCCATTTAATTGACCGTGCTCGCATTCCCAAGTGGTCTTTAAGCCAAAATGGTTTCTTATTTGTAAAGGGATTTTTTTTTTTTACCTTAATTGTTTTGCTTATTTCTTGTACTTTTCATTTTTTTATATATATATATATTCTTATTTTTTTTTATTTTTTTTGTAATGATGACAACAACAAAAATTGAGAGAACAATGCATTGTTAAGACCAAATTAAACTTAAAAACGAGGTTGTGATGCTAGGATTAAATCCGTCACTTCCTGGTAACAGAGAGGTGTAACAGTTAAATCTCTCCCCCGTGGTTGGTTTTCTTTTAGTTCCCTTTGACAACATGGCAATGTTCAGCATGCTGTCCGCTGGTCGCTGCTACATTATAGGAGTACAAGGAGACCCCACCCCTGCCACACACACACTCCTAGGTCAGCTCCAGCTCCTTATCTATCCTCTAATATGTAATACTCTAGTGCCACTTGGTGGAAGGGAACCGCCTGAGACCACTGAGAATGAGTCAAACTGATTTTCAGGGTCCAAATCTAAAAACAAAAAATAAGAGGAACAAAAAAAGAATGTGCCCGTCTTTTTACGACTGACTGTATGCCTTTTTTTATATATAGCTACCGCATAATCATTATGTAATCGAGAATGGCTGCAGTTCTTTCTTCTTATAAAACGCCCCCTTGGTCTGGTTGGTGTGTCTAAGGAGAAGAAAAGGCTGACAGGGATCTCTTCTCTGTCCTTTCCAAACCCAGTATTTTTGAGCACTTATCGTTTGCTTCTAATTTTTTTGCCTAATTGTAAAGAAGCAGCAGAAGGTGATTTTTTTAAAATGTTATATCGGGTGACTACCTTTCTGAGCACTTCGGAGTATGCATGACATTTCTCTCTCTCTCTCTCTCTCCCTCTCTCTCTCTCTGAAGTTTTGCTGTATTTTGTGACTCGACAAGACTCAACTATCTTCTTTTTTGTGTTTTCGTTCATCTTTTTGGCGCTCAGTAAAAATTGGTATGTGCTGTATAAAGCTTTTTGATTAGTTCATTGTTAAGGCTGTACAGGGTTGTTTGTGACAATAACTGGTAAATAGATCATTTGTACTTTTTTGGTTTTTGTATTCGTTTTTTCTTTGTTTTGGCCTTATTTTATGTTCAAAAGTTGCCAGATGTAAATGTAACAGGATTTGAAAGTAAAGCTTACAACAGATATTACACCTCAGGTCTGGTTTTTCTTTCGATTCTATAATGTGATTTTCAATGTCATGTTGTCTTGATTGTTAGTGGAAACTGCCTCTCTCCAGGTATAGCTGCTACACAGGTGGAGACGTTTACACCGGGAAAGAAAAGAGCAGCAATGGATCATCCCAAAAAATCAAATTATGGAATACCTCAAGCAATCTAACCGGCCAACACTCAGGCCTTATGAGAGAAGGCGGAGGACTCTTTCTGATGCGACGCAGCTCTCTATACGTTTCATAGGTTGTGTCTGAAATGGCACCCTATTCCCTATATAGTGCACTACTTTTGACCCCTGTTCCCAGAAAGTGAACTACTTTTGAACAGGGCCCGACAGGGTTAACTGACAACATCGAAAACGATGCACGCGCTTCAATGGGGCAGAAGGCCTTGAGTTATGATCCTGGATGGCCAGATAGCTAGCAACAGTAACAAGAAGCTGCCATGTAGTGAATCGCAAGTGGCTGATTTCAGCTAGTTTGTTCTTGATACCACGTCTTGTTTTGAGGTGTTTTGACTCATGTCAAGTCTATGCTAATATGGCTAAAATTAGCTAGCTAGCTAACCAACAACCGTAACAATGTATTTGAGAGACAAGTGCTCATTGTGCAAATGTATGTATTATTTATGTTTTCAATAAACATTCGAGACTAAGTATAGTTTACATGTTGTCAACGATCTAAGCCAAAACCGTCTGTTCTGCCCCATAGTTGCGCACGCCTCGGTTTTGTTGCTAAACAACCAACCTGTCTTGGGGCCCTGGTCAAAAGTAGTGCGCTACATAGGGAATAGGGTGCAATCTGGGGCGTGTCCACAGTGCTGTAATGGAGGCAGCAGACAGCAGCAGCACGCTCTCACCCAGCCAGAGGTTGGGGCCAGCCTAATGAAAACTGATGAAGCAGAGATAAAGTGTTTGCAGAAATTAAGGGACTCATTTATCACCGTTAGGCCCCGAGCTATAGAACACCTTGGTCTAAAGTTCTCCTTTTAACAGGCCTACAGTCAGTATCCCAGACACACACACAAACACACACTCTCTCTCCCTCTCTCTATCCCCCCCTTCTCCCCCCTCTCTACTCCCCTCTCTCTCTCCCCCCCTCTCTCTCCTGCTCTCTCAATTCAATGGCTTTATTGGCATGGGAAACATATGTTTACATGAAGTTGATAATAAACAAAAGTGAAATAAACAATAAAAAGGACCTATCTAATTCAAACTGAAGTAGTGCATATCATATAAACAGACAATACTTTGAAGGGGAGAGAGAGAGATCTCTCTCCCCCTCTCTCTCCCCCCACTCTCACCCCTTCAAAGTATTGACAGTTACATATGGCTGTTTATATGATATGCACAATTTCAGTTGAAAGTCAGTGTGTATTATGCAGTAATGTTATCTATTAGCCAATGGTCTGTATACCCGGTACCTCATCCACAGGGTTTCAGTGTTGTCCAGAAAAAGCCTTGTTCAGAGTAAAGTATGGAGTTGCGGCGATGCTTGACCAAATCCAATGGATCCAATAGTCATCTCACTGACCTGGATCTTAACCTTTACACAGTTCAACCGTGTTCAAGTCTGAAACTCCTCTCGCTCTCTCTTCTCTATGTAGTTCAAATGTTGCCATCTAGATCTGGTCTGGCCGTTTGCCATATCGTGGTATTAATGAGTCTTCTCTCCAGTGTGTTTAAAGCTGCTTAATTAAGTTCAAAGCAGTGCCAGGGTCACTAGGGGCCTGCTCAGCTGACCTCCGTATGAGTGGAAGTGTTGATTAGGAAGTGGAGATGGAGACACTCGCGCGGGCACTTAACTTACATATACACACTAGTGGAGACACACACTGGCACGCACTCCTACACACACACACGGCAGAACATGTATTGATTTGAGGGTATTAAGACTTCCATTCATATTTAGCTCATGCCTATATCACCTTAATTACTATACAATGCTATTGTCCAAAATTGAGAATTTCTCCTTCCTCACAAAAAAAGGTATATATATTTATAATAATATCCCTCCACCCCTGGGCTCAAGCTGTCTGCACAGCGGAGACCTTTCGACATCACCTCGCGAAAGTTGGCCGGCACCGATCGATAGCGTGTTAGCTTTTTGTTTGTAGGTTCAGGCTGCCTTGGCTTTATTACAGCTGGTTCACGTCACGGGGGAGTCGCAGCGGCGCGGCTTTGCAGGCAGAGAGAGAGTGAGAGAAAGAGACCGAGAGGGAGACAGAGAGGAGCTCCCTCTTGTTTGCCGAAAGTGTAATCCCACTGTGACCTGGGCTGATCCCGCCCTGAGAGGAAAGCTGCTTAGACAGAAGTGTGTGTCGGCAGGAGGGAGCTCCCACCCAGCGGCCTGCCTCCCTCTGTCTTTCCACTTCTCCCTCTTTTCCTCTTTCTCTGTAGTATGGTGATTCTCTCTTTCTACCTCTTTCTCCCTCAACACTCCTTTCTCTCTTCTTCTCCCTCAACACTCCTTTCTCTTCCCCCTCTTTCTCTCTCTCCCTCAACACTCCTTTCTCTCTTCTTCCCCCTCTTTCTCTCTCCCTCAACACTCCTTTCTCTCTTCTTCCCCCTCTCTCTCTCTCCCTCAACACTCCTCTCTTCTTCCCCCTCTCGCTCTCTCTGCCTCAACACTCCTTTCTCTCTTCTTCCCCCTCTCTCTCTCTGCCTCAACACTCCTTTCTCTCTTCTTCCCCCTCTCTCTCTCTGCCTCAACACTCCTTTCTCTCTCTTCTTCCCTCTCTCTCTCTCCCTCAACACTCCTTTCTCTCTTCCCTCTCTCTCTCTCCCTCAACACTCCTTTCTCTCTTCTTCCCCCTCTTTCTCTCTCCCTCCACTCCTTTCTCTTCTTCCCCTTTATTTATACCGCTCACTTCCTCCCCTACCCTCTTTTTTGCTCCCTCCCCTACCCTCTTTTTCCCTCCCTTTTTCTTTCCCTCTTATTCCCCTCTTTCTCTCCTCCCTCTACTCTCATGTCTGCCCTGAAGCATCAATACTTCCCAGCCTCCCTCTCTTCACCCCTGTCTGTCCATGGTGGATTTGAGGTCTTAGCATGTGAAGGAGTAAGTAAAGCCAGATCCTCTCTCTCCCCTCCATGGAGAAAACAAACTGAGGGGGGCAAACAGAGGCTGTGTCCAAAATGGCACCCTATTCCCTATATAGTGCATTTCTTTTGACCAGGGTCCATAGGGCTTTGGTCAAAAGTAGTGTGCACTATAAAGGAGATGGGGTGCCATTTCGGACATAACCAGAGAGACAAAGGGAAGGCCTGCAACAGAGGCTGTGGTACTAGGAGAAGAGAGGATCGTTGGTGCAGAGAAAAATAAGGGGGAAACAGAGCTCTGGAATTGATTTAGCATGGGGTATACCAGCACTAATGCAACTTTTCAGGAACGACTACTTTCCAAACCAAACTTATTTTATAAAGTTAATATAATTTCAGATCGAGTTCCATGAAATCCAATGTGCTACAACCTTGTCCATTCGTTGATAATCATGTCGTTCTACTACGACTGGACAGCTTCCACCTCAGGTGAGAAAAACACATCTTATCCAATCAAGAGCTGGGATCTAGCCAAATAAAAAATGGATAGGGGGATGATCTGTAGTCTGTCCAAGATAGGCAACAGAGAGGACATGCATTTACTTGCTTGTTGCTTGTCCTTCTGCAGACAATCCCACCAACCAGGGCCAGACGTCACCATCACTAGCCAACCCCCCCGATTCAGGAAGCACCACAGGGGGGTACCATCGCCACCGAGGAAGAGAGATTACCCAGAAGCCACTGGGCTCTGGTGTATCCAGACTTAGGGCCGCACCAGGAACATTATGGGGTGATGGATCGTATAACCACACACACACTGCCTCACTACACAACCCCAAACATAAGCTGGGTGATTTTGATTGGACAAGGAAGGCATGTTTACTGTACTGTATATAAGGGGGAGGGATATACTGTAACAGATGGGGGGGGGTCATACCACTTAGCTAGGAAGAGTCATCTGAAATGGAGACCCAGTAAATCTCACAACTGTTGTCAGGGCTAGACTGTTACCATGGCACTACGGGACACTGACCAGCCATAGGTTACTTGGTTTCTATGGATATGAGCTCTCCGGTCATAACACAATGGCATGAATAGGTCTTTTCATTTTCCTATTGGACATCACGGTCAGTGATACTGGCATCCTCTGTTTTGTTTTTGTTGACATTTGGAACATGATAGTATGTGTCTTTTAAAATGTGGTAATTTCCAGCATCTTGCCAGCATCAATCAATTGCCATCAAAGGCAATCTAAAATGTATCTCTTCTAATTAATCCACTCTATTCTATCTTTAGATGTGTTACTGCTTTATATTCCTATTCTTCACCATTTCTGTCTATTACAAGACCAGCAATGATTTCAATGATTCAGGTCCATAGAGATCTGAGGCTGGCAGGCTTTTGTGCGTTTGGCTTCTTTTTAAGAGCAGATCCAAGGTCAGAGACAAGATAATCCTGCTTCTCATTCCCCTGGTGAAGTAATGAAGTGTAACACTGACCCCAGTCTCACCCCCAACGATCTGCTCTGGCTGGCCAGGTGAAAAACTGATCTGGAGACAGTTGTACTTTATTCTTGGCTTGGAAATACAGTAAAACCAGGTACAGTGGTTGTTTACTGAGGTAACCACACAGAGAAACATAAGGGTATCATTCTCCATGTTTTCAAATCCACCACAATATCCAATGTGACATTGAACCAGTGGTGTGTTTTCATGGATGCCAAGGGAAGCCATCTTTCCCCAAACATTTCCAAGTAAAAAACACAAAATAATGTTTCATAATTGTCCTTCAATTCGCAAGAGGCTGAATGTATCGAACTGGAGAAAGAGGCTGAATGTATCGAACTGGAGAAAGAGGCTGAATGTATCGAACTGGAGAAAGAGGCTGAATGTAACTAACTGGAGAAAGAGGCTGAATGTAACTAACTGGAGAAAGAGGCTGAATGTATCTAACTGGAGAAAGCATTCAAGCGAGTGAAACCACGCCCATCTATCAGATGCTGTCTCGTCCAAAATAGTATGACATCGTGCCGCCCATAGCATTGAATGCACGGGAAGCCAGCAAGCATTCAGCCTCCCTTGATTAAAAAAAGTATCAAATAATAGCCAATCAGCATTGAACTGAGTGCTCAACTGTGAATGGTCCTGGCACACCAAAAACAAAGTGTCAAGGGAAGCCAGTTTGGATTTGTCGTCTCCTGTCAAATCGCATCGAGAGCATACGTCATTGACAGAATGTTGTTGTTTTTCTACTTGAACCAACACACCCACCCACCCACACAGACACAAATCAGAACCATGAACAGCCACATTTTATTTAGACTACGTTGAATGGACAAAATAGTTTTTGGTATCTTTTAGTTGTCACTGTATTAGACTACGCATAGGTGACTAGATGATGTTGAAATGTTGAAGTTGAAAAGGTGCTGGAATAGTGGAGGAAGCTCCTTTTTGAGACTTGTGGTAACTCTCTGTGGTTCTAAATCAATAGTTGTTTAATGGTCCGACAATATAGGAAACATTAACTTGCTTGACCATGCTGTAGGTCATGTAACTGTCTGTTACTGCACAGTCGTGGCCAAAACTTTTGAGAATGACACAAATATTAATTTTCACAGTCTGCTGCCTCAGTTTGCAATTTTCATATACTCCAGAATGTCATGAAGAGTGATCAGATGAATTGCAATTAATTGCAAAGTCCCTCTTTGCCATGCAAATGAACTGAATCCCCCAAGAACATTTCCACTGCATTTCAGCCCTGCCACAAAAGGACCAGCTGACATCATGTCAGTGATTCTCTCGTTAACACAGGTGTGAGTGTTGACGAGGCTGGAGATCACTCTGTCATGCTGATTGAGTAACAGACTGGAAGCTTCAAAAGGAGGGTGGTGCTTGGAATCATTGTTCTTCCTCTGTCAACCATGGTTACCTGCAAGGAAACACGTGCCGTCATCATTGCTTTGCACAAAAATGGCTTAACAGGCAAGGATATTGCTGCCAGTAAGATTGCATCTAAATCAAACATTTATCGGATCATCAAGAACTTCAAGGAGAGCGGTTCAATTGTTGTGAAGAAGGCTTCAGGGCACCCAAGAAAGTCCAGTAAGCTCCAGGACCGTCTCCTAAAGTTGATTCAGCTGCGGGATCGCGGCACCACCAGTACAGAGCTTGTTCAGGAATGGCAGCAGGCAGGTGTGAGTGCATCTGCACGCACAGTGAGGCAAAGACTTTTGGAGGATGGCCTGGTGTCAAGAAGGGCAGCAAATAAGCCACTTCTCTCCAGAAAAAACATCAGGGACAGAATGATATTCTGCAAAAGGTACAGGGATTGGACTGCTGAGGACTGGGGTAAAGTCATTTTCTCTGATGAATCCCCTTTTCGATTGTTTGGGGCATCTGGAAAAAAGCTTGTCCGGAGAAGACAAGGTGAGCGCTACCATCAGTCCTGTGTCATGCCAACAGTAAAGCATCCTGAGACCATTCATGTGTGGGGTTGCTTCTCAGCCAAGGGAGTGGGCTCACTCACAATTTTGCCTAAGAACACAGCCATGAATAAAGAATGGTACCAACACATCCCCCGAGAGCAACTTCTCCCAACCATCCAGGAACAGTTTGGTGACGAACAATGCCTTTTCCAGCATGATGGAGCACCTTGCCATAAGGCAAAAGTGATAACTAAGTGACTCGGGGAACAAAACATCGATATTTTGGGTCCATGGCCAGGAAACTCACCAGACCTTAATCCCATTGAGAACTTGTGGTCAGTCCTCAAGAGGCAGCTGGACAAACAAAAACCCACAAATTCTGACAAACTCCAAGCATTGATTANGCAAGAATGGGCTGCCATCAGTCAGGATGTGGCCCAGAAGTTAATTGACAGCATGCCAGGGCGGATTGCAGAGGTCTTGAAAAAGAAGGGTCAACACTGCAAATATTGACTCTTTGCATCAACTTCATGTAATTGTCAATAAAAACCTTTGACACTTATGAAATGCTTGTAATTATACTTCAGTATTCCATAGTAACATCTGACAAAAATATCTAAAGACACTGAAGCAGCAAACTTTGTGGAAATTAATATTTGTGTCATTCTAAAAACTTTTGGCCACGACTGTACATGCAATATGCTTTGTGTACTTCACTGGACAGAGGTTGCATTCCGGGTTTTGTGATAAAATAAAGGTGTGGTTGAACTTTTTCTGCCACTGTGTCTTCTTATTGTCTCGGCCTTTAGGCCTATATAAAACGGCGTCAAGGCATATTAACTAACAGGTTATAGAGCAAACAACGCAATTCTCACAACACACAGGTTGTAATATGGCTTTTTCTGGATTGGCTTCCCCAGTGATTTTACCCATTGAACAGACATGTTTAGAAACAGAAACCACCATCTTTAATAGAATCCTTCCTATTTGCGTTGAGACCTGATCACTGCCTGGTTAGTAGTGTTTTAAATGATTCCATGTACTTGAGCATCTAACGATTTCTACAATGCATTTCAATTAGCCTCATCCAATTGCTGTCTTCAATCAATTACGGGACCGCCCCATACTCGTTTGTCTTCCTATCAAGACATTGGGAATCCTACCATCCATTCTCATTTAAGAGGAGAGCGGGTCAAACAAATTAACTTGGATCGCATCCATCCAGATGTCTGGTCTAGTCGTTGTACGTGGCTACTACTACACGATAAAACACATTTTTGGGCAAGTCGGATATCTTGTATTCCCATCTTGGAATAAATTACTTATATATCATATAAGACTGCTGTGGAGTGTGGAGATATCATCAATTAGTATTTCATGCCCACCATCCGGATCATTATACAGTAGCTTATAAGGCAGGTTAGCGTTGTTCTGGCGGCATTTCTGCAAAGTGGTCACTAGCTGGCACAGCCACAATATAAACCTAACCTTAACCACACTGCTAACACTAATGCCAAAACCTAACCTTAAATTAAGACAAAAAAGCACTTTTCATGTATTTTTACAATAAACCCAATTTTGTCTATCTAAGTTCTGCCTCCAGGCAAGACTCCAACTGGAGTCTTGCCCTCTGGCTCCAGGTCATCTATAAGTCTATGCTAGGTAAAGCTCCGCCTTATCTCAGCTCACTGGTCATGATAACAACACCCACCTGTAGTACGCGCTCCAGCAGGTATATCTCACTGGTCATCCCCAAAGCCAACACCTCCTTTGGCCACTTTTCCTTCCAGTTCTCTGCTGCCAGTGACTGGAACGAATTGCAAAAATCGCTGAAGCTGGAGACTTATATCTCCCTCACTAACTTTAAACACCAGTTATCTGAGCAGCTAACCGATCGCTGCAGCTGTACAGGGAGCCGTGTCCATCTGTAAATAGCCCACCCAATCTAACTACCTCATCCCCATACTATTTTTATTTACTTTTCCGCTCTTTTGCACACCAGTATCTCTACTTGCACATCATCATCTGCTAAATTGTAATTTACCTCGCTACTATAGCCTATTTATTGCCTACCTCCCCACGCCATTTGCACACACTGTATATAGACTTTCTTTTTTTCTATTGTGTTATTGACTGTACGCTTGTTTATTCCATGTGTAACTCTGTGTTGTTGTTTGTGTCGCATTGCTTTGCTTTATCTTGGCCAGGTCGCAGTTGTTCTCAACTAGCCTACCTGGTTAAATAAAGGTGAAATAAAATAAAATAAACAAAACTCAGGACAATAACACTGGGTGAATAAATGTTGTTTCCACATTATTTCAATTAAATTATGTTGAACCAACGTGAAATAGACGTTGAATTGACGTCTGTGCCCAGTTGGAAACGTCAACCTGAATACAAGCTTACTGTACGGAATGCATATTAGGAACTTCCTCATTCCTCCTCAGACCTCCCCTAGTCAAATGTCAACCCTCCCCTAGTCAAGTATCAACCCTGCACAAGTCAAGTGTTAACCCTCCCCTAGTCAAGCGTCAACCCTCCCCTAGTCAAGTGTCAACCCTGCCCTAGTCAGGTGTCAACCCTGCATTGGTCAGTTATTACTCCTGCTCTAGTCAAGCATGTTATTACTCCAACCTCGTGAAAGTGACAAACTGACGTGATCCTTTTCATCAAAAACAACTTCATATCGAAGGAGTGCGATTGATTTGACGGCCTGCACCATCGTTAGACCCGATTATGTGTTTTCTGCGCATGAGCTTACAAGTGTGATCTGGGATTTCTATAGGCAGAAACTGCTTCTCCAATCTTCATACTGTACTGTCTTTGCCTCAAAGGTTTACATATCTTGGTTAATAAGATTCTCAATTACACACACGTCACATATCACCATGACTACAGTAACAGAACATCATTATACCGGCATTTGTTCTGAAAATATCATGTACCAATGTCAGATAACACATCAGTTTCTTTACCAAAACAGACAGATAGGTGGAGGTGGCACTGGCACAGTACAACTAACAAATAAACAAAAGCTTACTCTACAGTCTTGAGTTCAGCCAGTCCAGATGTAGGTAGCGACTCATGAGCAGCACAGCGATGGTTGCCAAGGTGCCCAGATAGTCATTTAACCCTCATTGGTGGAGAGACACACAAGCTGAAGGGCAAAGTCATTTTTTCAAACTGGGCTCTTTCCATTCTCAATGTCTCCCCTGTCGTATAACAGATAAATACGGATTTTTAGAGGGATTTCTGTAATCTGCAAATGCCAGCCATGCTCTTTCATTTCAGTAAGAAGCCTGCATTCTGCTTTTGTGTGTGATTTAGGCTAATTGCGAGAAACAACAATAATCACTTCTATTGGAAACATCAAAGAGCAAGTTACACCCCTAAGGTCAATAGCAGGAATGGCTGGACTTCAAACCTCAAATCTCATTCGTTTCTCACTGCAGTCCACCATGAAAATCGAGGCAGAATAATACAAGTAGGGCATGTGCGATCTGAAAAGACCATCCTATAGGGAGACCTTCCTCCACCACGCGAGAGCCTCTCTCTCAGTCAGTTCTCAGGGCCATAGCATGTTTGGATGTCGATGAGCATGCATTCCATGGCACTGACTTTCAACAGACGCCCTGAGAGTACCACAGGAATGGTTATCACAACAATTAGACTGACAGCTCTTCTCTAAACCAAACTTGATTTATTTTGTTTTCCTAAGATTAATGTCCTGCCTGTACAGTAAAGTTGGCATCGGTTTGCAGTATAAAATGGGGCAATCTCTCCCTCCCTCTCTCATAAACACACACACTGCTAGCATCGATTCATTTAGGTGGTCATGTTAAATGATGCATACTAGCACATTCCTCTCCTTTACTCTGACACACACAGCTTGCTGCTGGAGGGAGACACCTGGCCCATATCCTCGTGCCAGAAAAACGCCACGTCCGGCTGTCCAGTCAGTCTGTGTCCAGTTGCCAGACCAGTGGTCCAGTGTGGCTGGCACCGGTTACCCTGCCCATCTGCCACCAGGCTCTAACTCGCCCCGTCGCCCGCTCTACCTGCTCCCACGCAACTTGTCCGGGGAGAGCGGGAAGTGGCAGAAACAATGAGTCACGGCGGTGCCCACTGCACTGGCACGGCTCCCTGACATGTCAACGTGACGTGATGAAGCCAGCTTCGCCAGCCACGGCTTCCTGCCCGCCTCACAGGCCTTTTACTGTGGGCCGTGTCCGCTTTGCCCCCGGAGCAGAGAGAGGAGCCAGGAACATGCCAGTGCAGTCAAACGGCCAGTGATCAACTACCAGGGAGCAGAGCTCAGCTGCCATCTTGTTACCTCAGTGGGCAGAACAGGGTCGTGTTCATTAGGCATCAAACGGAACAAAAATGGACTGAAACAGGGATGGACCAGTTGAACCATGTCCAATAGGAAGCACTAGTTTCTATTTTCTATTGTAAAACGTTTTCCTATGGTATACCCTGATGAATACGACCCTGGTAGGCCTAGGGCAGGGTGGAGAATGGGCTGTATCCATTACCGGCCATTAGTGAACCAAATCAAAACACACCCCTTTATATCGCATATTAAAAGGTGCATTTTTAGGAGTATGAATTCTTTTTTGATCATTTCATATAGCCCAATTTTCAGATTATGTTCATAAACAATCCAGGCAAACAAGCGTGAGCAGTTATTTTAACCAGGTTTGAGTGGTAGCCTAGTCGTTTGGAGGGTCTGGTGCTTGGCTGACCCAGTCCAGCAGCGGGCAAGGTTACCCCAGGGCAGCAGCACGGAGTGGTCATTAACACATGGCCAAGGAGAGGGCAAGGCAGAGTGCAGTCTATCGGTAGTTAATAGCAACTATCTAATATAAACCTCCTCCGCTCCTGAAAGTAAAAACTAGATTGCGTCCCAAATGGCACCCTATTCCCTATATAGTGCACTACTTTTGACCAGAGCCCCTGGTCAAAAGTAGTACACTATGTAGGGAATAGGGTGCCATTTGGGACGTGGACTAGAACACTTTTTACTGGTTGTGAGGCTTTAAGTGCTGTAGCATTAATTCCTCCATCATAAAAGACACTGGGTTCAAAGCACAGTGGAATAAAATACAAGATTGTACCGTTCTTCTTCTGCCTCTCTACATGAATCAATTTAGCGGAGTCTGGGATTGTGGCGTGCAGGGAGCTGTCTGGTAGTTTTCCCTACACAGCAGAGAGAGAGAGTGTGTGTGTAGCTGTGGACAGGTGTGACAGGCTGACCTCCGTGAAGGAGTGTAGTCCAGCACTGCCTGCCTGTCAAAACATGGTCTGTCTTGAGCACGGCTTGGAGAGACCACTGGTTGCCCAGCCTGGAGAGACCACTGGAAAGACACACTGATAATAGAGACTGGCAAGAGGGCAGCAGGACCAGGAGAGAGGAGGAGAGCGAGAAACAGGGGATATTCACTTTTGTATATTATCTACTTCACTTGCTTTGGCAATAATAACATATGTTTCCCATGCCAATAAAGCCCCTTGAATTGAATTGAACTGAAAGGAGAGAAAAGGGCCAGGAGTGAGAGATAGGAAGAGAGAGGGGGAGTGATTGAGGGATGGGGAGAGATAGAGAGGGGTATAGAGAGGAGAGGGGGATGAGAGCTAGTGAGAGAGTACAGCCAGAGATAACAAGGGGGAGCTAGTAGCTTGATTTTCACCCTACATATCAGTGATCTAGGACACAGCCTCTCAAGGCAGAGAGCTGAGGCAGAGAGAGAAGAGATGGGGGGGGGAGAGCCAGAGAGGGGAGGGGGAGAGAGGGAAGGCAGACAGAGAAAAGAGGGGAGGCGGAGAGTTGCCAAGCCAGGACCTCTCTGCCTGGGTTGATGTCTCTGTCTCTGCCAGAGAACACTGAGTACTAACAAATACACACACACACACCAGAGGAAGGAGACCGGGTCCAAGACGTCCATCCACCTTTTGAAAGATGCACTGTGTCCACCGGGTCTCGTCGGACCTCCTTTTGTTTAAACAAGACATCTCAGTCGGTCAGATGTTATTCCAGACATTCTCAGGGTAGTAGAGACCTATTATTGGCCCGCAGTAATCGAACAGCTGAATTCACTTAGGCCCAGTGGAGGCACAGCCAGGCCAATTAGACTGTGGATTAAGAGTGATTGCCTTCTGTGTCCTGAGGTGGCGCGGACTGGCGCTGGCTGCCATCTTGAGAATCGCTTTCATTAGGTTATATTATCATGGCGGCTGCTGGCTATGCTAAGATAAGCTAACACGCTAAGCACCATCACCACTGGCTTTGTAAAAACAAGGGACCCTCCCTATAGTGGATTTTACCTGGAGTCTGGAGTGGGGGCGGATTTTAAGATTTTAACAATGCAATCGAGGTGGGTGACGGGTCGGTAGTTTGTAGTTTTGGCTGGAAAGGGGCAGCGTGAGATACCCCATTTTCCTGACCAGACAAGCCAGGGCGTTTTTATTTTTTTTATCAGGCAGTCCGCACGGGGAGCCTAAGCAGCTGGATTTCATTAATTGAGTGCTGGCAGCACCGTCTCTCTCTCCATCTCTCTCTTTTACAGCAGTGGTGACTCACACAGTGGGATTCATCCTTCTCTCCCGCTCCCTTCGATATCATCTTCCATCCATAACTACAAATAATTATTCACTCAAATCCATTACCAGAGGTCAACCAAGTTCCCCCAATCGGCTTCTAAAGTCCAATTACTGGGCGCCAAGGAAGGCTCCTTCTCGCTCTCTCTCTCCATATGTAGATCATCATCCACAGGCCCATAGGCAGCAGGCAGGCGGGCGGGTGAGCAAATTACACACACCAAACACAGGTCTGTGTGTGAAAGAGAGGAAGAGAACATTAGTGTGTGGATGAGAATGAGTTTTCCTCAGGTGCTTTAATAAAGTGGGAGACTCACACTAGCTGACCAGCTGAGAGGCCCCGTCATACTATTTACCACCATGATCTGCCTACTAGGTTCTGTAGAATGACTAGAATCCACTCTACCACCATGATCTGCCTACTAGGTTCAGTAGAATGACTAGAACCCACTCTACCACCATGATCTGCCTACTAGGTTCTGTAGAATGACTAGAATCCACTCTACCACCATGATCTGCCTACTAGTTTCAGTAGAATGACTAGACCCCACTCTACCACCATGATCTGCCTACTAGTTTCAGTAGAATGACCAGACCCCATTCTACCACCATGATCTGCCTACTAGGTTCAGTAGAATGACTAGACCCCATTCTACCACCATGATCTGCCTACTAGGTTCAGTAGAATGACTAGACCCCTCTCTACCACCATGATCTGCCTATTAGGTTCAGTAGAATGACTAGACCCCACTGAAACTGGTAGTGAGACACCATAAAAACTAGCCAATCAGTGCCTCATCGTCCATATAAAGACACCCTATAGATAGATTAACCCTACGTTCCATCCTACACTCCTTATAATATAACATGTCCCCCAGCCACTAGGGTTCTACTGCTAGAGCAGAGAGAGAGAGATGCTTTGGTGTAATGAGGGGGTTGCTTAGAGGGTGAGCACACAAACAACAAAAAGCACAAATCATACACACACCACACACACACACTCCATCCTCTCTGCTCTCTCCAGTCCACTCCATCCCTACTAGTGACTGTGGGTCCTTGGATCGTTTTGCAGCAGTCTTGAAACTGAGCTGTGAGCCTGAATGAAATGCTTCACACACACTCATCTGTCATGAGAGAGAGACGGCCGAGCAGCCAGCCGAGTCGGAGCGGCCGGGCAGGAGGAGTGTGTGTCATGGAAGGAGGAGGGCAGTGTGTGTGAGGGAGGTGGGTGTGTGTGGAGGGTTTGTGTGTATGAAAGAGGGAGGTGGGGATGGTGTGTGTGTGCGTGAGCAGGGGGGACTGTGGGGAGACGAAGAGAGCCAACACAGCAGGGAGGGAGAGGCTTTGTGGATCGGCAGACCATGACCAGCGGCCACACTACACACACACACACACACACACAGAGAAAGAGCCCAGCGTTAGCGTGGTGGGAGGGCCCAGGTGACATTTCATTCAGTGTCACGCATCCCACTCTTTCTGATCAGAGCAGAAAACATGCCCAAATACAACACCAGCAGAACCCACAATGAAACATCCACCACCTAGGGGTTCTTTTCAATCCTTATCACTGAAGCATTACAGATTTCGAGAGAGAAATGGAAAGGTAATGTGTGATTGAGCCGACATATGTAGCGTTTACAGTCTCCGCCAACTTGGGAACATTACCTTTCAATTTCAAATTGGGCTTTAGTGCTGAATTTCCGCCATACGGATTGAATAGAGCCCTAGGTCTCTGTCTGGTGTTACCACGACAATGCTTTATACTAACCATTCATCATTCTAAGACATGGTTCTGTACACCAGCAACACCAACAACAGACTGCATAGGTCTGTCACCACAACAATTCCTACACACCATTTATAACAATAAGACTTGGTTGTCTTTATTCATAGAAACAACACACATAGGAATGTGACTGTCATGTCGCTACAACAACGCTCTATACTACTAACCATTCATAATGATTACATTGTTATGTAATTAGTCATCATTTGCAGGTGTTGTCAAGTGGAGCTGGGTTTGGACTGCAATTAAACACAATTTCAAATAAAGAGACGCTTGTGTGTTGGATGAAAATGTGGGGATGGACCGCCGCTCTGACGGACAGAAAAAAGATCAATCGAAGTCTTGAGAAATGGAAAATCCCCCTCCGACCCCATCAAAGACCGTGTCCATGTCCTGTGCTTACATTAAAGAAATGTCTCTAAATGGTAAACACATGTGGACTGGTCTGTGTTTGGGCTAAAATGGCTGAATGTTGAACATGATACGACAGCATTTGAGTTAATCTTTCCACTGAGAAACCGCATCAGGGTGTTTACACTGAAGCCTAGTGTACGCTGTGTGTGTGTGTGTGTCCAGAGATTAAGCTAGGAACTGACTGTTCCCTAGAGCGGTACAGTGTGTGTGTGTGTGAGAGAGAGACAGCGTGATGAAGGGTGTTACTCAAGCCTAATGAATCCATCTGCATTCAGGGGGCAGTCTTCCTCCAGGCGCAGACAGGAGCAAACGACCGCCAACCTGCGAGCAGAGAGACTCTGGAGGCTGGGGCTCACTCCTCCGGAACAGACAGATGTAAACGATCAAGGAAAGATTGAAGTGGATGGAATAAATCGGGGGGGACTGGGACGGATTTGACTAAGAATCTAGGGATTCTTTCCTAACAACAAACATAGGTTTGTGGCTATGGACTGCAGCATAGGAGCAGTTTTCTCCCCACTATGTACTGACTGTCCTTTACATACTTTACACTGGCACTGTACAATGAGGGCAAATCCCTACTCTTTTTTTGTTTTTGTTTAAATGTACACAGAGGTTGATGCCTACTGCATCCTGGGCTGGTGTAATGTACGCTTTATGATAATACTATTGTCTCTTTGATCATTCCTCTGCCCAGCGGTAGGTAGGTAGCCTAGTATCTGCTAGAAGCCAGGCTCTGACTGGCATGGAGGATGGATGTGAAGGATTACCACGGTGTCCTCAGAGATCCAGGGAAGAAGGATCTGATGTCCTAGCAGCCTCTCTGTGACCTATCACCCAGCACATCCTGAGGGGAGGAGTGGTGGAGGGGGTGGGGGCTGGCTCTCAGGCCAGTCATTATGATAATGGTTTAGATGAGGTTGTGGAGTTAGGGGGACATCTGGTGGCCAAGAGGCATCATTGCAAAAATGTTGTAATTTTGTCTGGATTAAATGTAAAACTTTACCAGGACAATGGGAATAATATGACGCTTGTATTAAAAGTTGTAATGTTCAGAAGCTTCCTAGCCCTGGTTCAGCAGATACGTCCTCACACAAAGCTTCCTAGCTCTGTTTCAGCAGCTACGCCCCCACACAAAGCTTCCTAGCCCTGGTTCAGCAGCTACGTCCCCACACAAAGCTTCCTAGCCCTGGTTCAGCAGCTACGTCCCCACACAAAGCTTCCTAGCCCTGGTTCAGCAGCTACGTCCCCACACAAAGCTTCCTAGCCCTGGTTCAGCAGCTACGCCCTCACACAAACATTTCAGTAACAGAAAACGCCCACAACTTTCTAATTCATTTAATAATTTATTCAATTCATTGATTATGAAAAATCTATAAAACTGCATCCATTGATACTCTTCAAGTATAAACCGATAAACTGCAATGTCAAGTCTTGTATGAGTAAGTAGGTCAGTGTTTCAATTTTAAGGCAGTGTGTTGTGTGTGGGATTGGGAGGGGGGCCAAGACCTAGAATTCCTTCCCTTCTCTCATCACCAATCAATCGTCCTTACAGAGCAGTGATCTGAGAGACAAGGCGAGAAGAGTAATCAATATTACAGTATATGGATAATGCTGTTGGTATTAAATCTCCACTTCAGCTAGGTCACTGTGAGGAGGAGGATGATGAAGAAGAGGTGAAAGCCTTCAGTAACAGATCAGCCGCCAGGCCCGGTGATATAGCTCCCCTGGTGACCCTGTCCTCTAGCTGGGGTAGCTCCCCCCTGACGGCAGGGTGTTCCTGGAAGTGCCTCAGGACATTCTCCTGGATCAGGCTCCACATCCACACCTTGTGCTGGGCCCTACGTCTGTCCTGGAAGTCCCCGCTGGACAGGGTGGCTGAGCGGAACGCCGCCATCTTACCCCACAGCTCTGGAACACCCTCGCCTGTCTGGGATGACACACGCACTACCTGGTGGGGAGAAACACACACATGGTTAAGGACCAGTGAGCACACATACACACAGCATGTTCTACTATCCTTGTGGGGACCTAAAATGCATTTCAATGAAAAATCCTAATTTTCCCTAATCTTAACCCCTAAGCTTAAAATAGCCTTTGTCCTAGTGTGGATGTGGGAAATTGCCCCACTAGGGAGAATTTTCCTTGTTTTACTATCCTTGTGTGGACTTCCAGTACCCACAAGGATAGTAATACAAGCCCCACCCTCGGATTGACTGACCTTCATGTCCTAAAGTTATGATGGACTGTCATTTCTCTTTTCTTATCTGAGCTGTTCTTGCCATAATATGGACTTGGTCTTTTACCAAATAGGGCTATCTTCTGTATACCACCCCTACCTTGTCACAACACAACTGATTGGCTCAAACGCATTAAGGAAAGAAATTCCACAAATTAACATTTAACAAGGCACACATGTAAATTGAAATGCATTCCAGGTGACATGAAGCTGGTTGAGAGAATGCCAAGCGTTTGCAAAGCTGTTATCAAGGCAAAGGGTGGCTACTTTGAAGAATCTCAAATATATTTTGATTTGTTAACACTTTTTTGGTTACTACATGATTCAATGTGTGTTATTTCATAGTTTTGATGTCTTCACTATTATTCTACAATGTAGAAAATAGTACAAATAAAGAAAAACACTGGAATGAGTAGGTGTGTCCAAACTTTTGACTGGTACTGTATATGAACACACACACACACACAC
>QNTS01004146.1:28998-47812 GCA_003317085.1 Hucho hucho | reverse complement strand
TGACCAAATACTTATTTTCCACCATAATTTGCAAATAAATTAATAAAAAATCCTACAATGTGATTTTCTGGATTTCTTTTCCTCATTTTGTCTGTCATAGTTGAAGTGTACCTATGATGAAAATTACAGGCCTCTCTCATCTTTTTAAGTGAGAGAACTTGCACAATTGGTGGCTGACTAAATACTTTTTTGCCCCACTGTATGTGACACACCACAGATATCACACACCCAGTGGGGTCTCTGTATTCCCATATTCACTTCAGGCCTGTTCAGACAACACCAGTGATTTAAGGACTAAACAACTCAGTATTGACCAGTGCTTGAATGAGAGTGACGGCACTACAAAAAGGGAACTGTGTGAAGTCATATCTCAATGGTACAATGATATAGGGGTCATTATATAGTACAATACACTATCAAGCTGTATTCTATTTAGTCATTTCTAAACTGGTCTATTCACAATTCAAGTGTGCCAATAGAAATGTGTTTCTGACATGGGGAAATACTGTAGAAATGTCTTACAAAGCTAGTCAAAATGATTAATCTGCCAGAAGGGAGCCTCCCAAAGTACCCTCCCCTGAACCTAATATTGAGATATGGCAGAGGAGGAATCATGTGGAGACCCATTAAAATCACTGTGGTGGATATATCCTGTCCTGAAGTCAGTGTTGCTGCCTCTGGTACTAGTGCAAAGAAGAACAGAGAGAGAGAGAGAGAGAGAGAGAGAGAGAGACAGAGAGAGACAGAGAGAGACAGAGAGAGAGACAGCAAAACAGAGAAATTAGATAGACAGAGGTAGAGAGAAATAGAGACAGAAGAACAGAGAGAGCGAGAGAGAGAGAGACAGAAAATTGGAGAACGAAGAGAGAGAGACCGAGAACCAGAGAGCGAGACAGGTCTGGGAGTCTTTCATCTGAGTGGGTGGGCTGCTAATCAGTAAAATACATGACACAGCAGCTCTCTATTCAGAGTGGGGAGGAAGAGGGGGATGGAGGGAGACGGGTGGGTGGGTGAACGGCGGTAGGGGACTTTGGCACGGTGTCAGGTGGGCAGATGCTGCATTGGGCCGCACGCGGTCGGTCTGAGACAAAGAGACAACGCCACAACGCTCGGCCCAGGGCGGGGAGACATGCAGAGTTCCCACCCCGGGAACACTGCGACAGACTAGAGTGCCCTGATGATGACATCACGTTATCCTCCTCCCCCGGGTCAGCTGACCTCGCTGTGCAGTGGGACGGCCTGTTGGCTCTGGTGATGTGTGTGTGGAGAGTTAAGGGCGGCAAAAAAAGGATTATTAGCGGAAATGTAACACAGCTCTCCAATAGAGGATATGAAGAAGAATATCAGGTTCCAACCCCCAGTTACCTGGAGTTCTAGTCAATATGCATTTTTTCATGTTTCTCATTTTCTGTTTTTATTTCTTAAATTCTGTGCGTATGAATGTATGAGAACAAACACACATAACCCAACACTAACCACGTTCCAGGTCTTGGACTTCTTCCTGAGCAGCTATTTGAAGCACTTTTATAAGTTTAACCCCTTCCCACTACCACTCAAACAAAAAACATTCAACCCAATACAACCCACCTTAGGGTTCCAGGACTTTGATTTCTTCCTGAGCAGTTTCAGAGCGCTGGTATACTCTGCCTGGATTCTCCTGGCTGGAACTAGCAGGTCTCCGTCTGCTTTAGTGACCACCACCAGGTCTGCCTTCTCTATGATGCCTCGCTTAATGCCCTGGCAATGGAGAAGACACACACAGATTCCGATTCAGTACTGTGCCCTGAACTTTAGAAAATGTCACTAGACGACTACCACCCGGTTACTCAACCCTGCACCATAGAGACTGCTGCCCTATGTACATAGTCATGGAACACTGGTCACTTTAATAATGTTACATACTGTTTTACCCATTTCATACGCCTCACAAGTCCTCAACTGGCAGCTTCATTAAATAGTACCCGCAAAACACCAGTCTCAACATCAACAGTGAAGAGGAAACTCCGGGATGCTGGCCTTCTAGGCTGAGTTGCAAAGAAAAAGCCATATCTCAGACTGGCCAATAAAAAGAAAAGATTAAGATGGGCAAAAGAACATAGACACTGGACGGAGTAACTCTGCCTAGAAGGCCAGCATCCCAGAGTCACCTCTTCACTGGGTACTATTTAATGAAGCTGCCAGTTGAGGACTTGTGAGGCGTCTGTTTCTCAAACTAGACACTAATGGTTAGAGCCGGTTTGCGCTGTTCTGTGAAGGGAGTAGTACACAGTGTTGTACGAGATCTTCTGTTTCTTAGCAATTTCTCACATGGAATAGCCTTCATTTCTCAGAACAAGAATAGACTGAAAAGTTTCAGATTGAAGTTGTTTCTGGCCATTTTGAGCCTGTAATCGAACCCACAAATGCTGATGCTCCAGATACTCAACTAGTCTAAAGAAGGCCAGCTTTATTGCTTCTTTAATCAGAACAACAGTTTTCAGCTGTGCTAACATTATTGCAAAAGGGTTTCTAATGATCAAATTAGCCTTTTAAAATGATAAACTTGGATTAGCTAACACAACGTGCTATTGGAACACAGGAGTGATGGTAGCTGATAATGGGCCTCTGCACGCCAACGTAGATATTCAATTTTTAAAAAATCTGCTGTTTCGAGCTACAATAGTCATTTACAACATTAACAATGTCTACACCGTATTTCTGATCAATTTGATGTGATTTTAATGGACAAAAATGTTGCTTTTCTTTCAAAAACAAGGACATTTCTAAGTAACCCCAAACTTTTGAACGGTAGTGTATATGAGATTCTTCAAAGTACACCCTTTGCATTGATGACAGCTTTACACACTCTTGGCATTCTCTCAATCAGCTTCATGAGGTAGTCACCTGGAATGCATTTCAATTAACAGGTGTGCCTTGTTAAAAGTTAATTTGTGGAATTCCTTTCCTTCTTAATGCGTTTGAGCCAATCAGTTGTGTTGTGACAAGGCAGGGGTAGTATACAGAAGATAGCCCTATTTGGTAAAAGACCAAGTCCATATTATGGCAAGAACAGCTCAAATAAGCAAAGAGAAACGACAGTCAATCATAACTTGAAGACATGAAGGTCAGTCAATCCGGAAAATTTCAAGAACTTTGAACGTTTCTTCAAGTGCAGTCGCAAAAACCATCAAGCGCTATGATGAAACTGGCTTTCATGAGGACCGCCAAAGGAAAGGAAGACCCAGAGTTATCTCTGTTGCAGAGGATACGTTCATAGATTGCAGCCAAAATAAATGCTTCCCAGAGTTCAAGTAAACAGACACATGTCAACATCATGGTCGAATTGCTGCAAAGAAACCACTACTAAAGGACACCAATAAGAAGAACAGACTTGCTTAAAAGACAGTAACACGAGCAATGGACATTAGACCGGTGGAAATCTGTCTTTGGTCTGATGAATTCAAATTTGAGATTTTTGGTTCCAACCGCCATGTCTTTGTGAGACGCAGAGTAGGTGAAGGGATGATTTCCGCATGTATAGTTCCCACCGTGAAGCATGGAGGAGGTGGTGTGATGGTGTGGGGGTGCTTTGCTGGTGACACTGTGAGTGATTTATTTAGAATTCAAGGCACACTTAACCAGCATGGCTACCACAGCATTCTGCAGTGATACGCCATCCCACCTGGTTTGCCCAACAGGACAATGACCCAAACACACCTCCAATCTGTGTAAGGGCTATTTGACCAAGAAGGAGTGATGGAGTGCTGCATCAGATTACCTGGCCTCCACAATCACCTGACCTCATCCCAATTGAGATGGTTTGGGATGAGTTGGACCGCAGAGTGAAGGAAGAGCAGCCAACAAGTGCTCAGCATATGTGGGAACTCCTTCAAGACTTTTGGAAAGGTATTCCAGGTGAAGCTTGAGAGAATGCCAAGTGTGCAAAGCTGTCATCAAGGCAAAGGGTGGCTATTTGAAGAATCTAAAATATATTTAGATTTGTTAAACACTGTTGGTTACTACATGATTCCATGTGTTATTTCATTTGTTTTGATGTCTTCACTATTATTCTACAATGTAGAAAATAGTAAAAATAAAGAAAACATGTAAAAATGTAATGAGTAGGTGTGTCCAAACTTTGAGAGAGATATATATATATATATACACACACACACACACATACATACACCGGACTACGACATTGCTTGTCCTAATATTTCTATATTTTTTTATTCCATTATTTTACTTTTAGATTTGTGTGTATTGTTAGATATTACTGTACTGTTGGAGCTACGACCACAAGCACTTCGCTACACCCACAACAACATCTGCTAAATATGTGTGTGATCAACACAATGTGATTTGAATCAACTTTATTGATCTCCAGAGGGGAAATTGGATGTAAATCTTATGTCTATACGTCTAAGCTGATTGATGGACAGTGTGACAGGCTGTGATCCTGTTTGAATACTTAAGTGCATCCTGAGAAAGGATAAGTGAAGACAACAGAGTGGAAAGAAACCATTTAGTTTCTTTTCCAAATATGAAAGGAGTGAGGAATCAGGGATGTACTTTAAAGACAGTTGAACTAATCTCATGAGACATTTATATTCATCAAGAATCAATGGATATATTATTCATTTAAATTATCAAAAATGTCTGTAAATATCACAAGATATTCAATGTCACAAGATATTCACAGGTTCTTTAACGGCATTGTAACAAGGGAGTGTGAGGGTGATGCAGCCTGTCTGACCTGTAGTTCATCGCCCCCTGCTGGTGGGATCAGCAACACAAACATGTCCACCATGTCAGCCACCGCAAACTCTGACTGGCCTACGCCTGAGGACACAACACACAATGAAACTAAGTATTTATGAAACGCTAGCTACCTTAGGAATTGTATTAATAAACTATGAGCCATGTTATGACATTTCATCATTTTATCATTTCATTTAGACTTTATAAACTACGTAACGTGGAAGATGCAAAGCATGAATCACAACGAGATTAAATCTGGCTCAATAAAAACTGTGCAGGTGACCTATCCCAGGTGAAGATTTGTCCCTTCTGAGGCTTTTAAACAGTCAACTCAACCGTTGAGTTCCTCACCTACAGTTTCTACCAGAACAATGTTGTAGCCGCCCCCCTCACACAGTACTATGGCCTCATTGGTGGTCCGGGTGACTCCTCCCAGTGTTCCAGAGGTGGGAGAGGGTCTGATGAAAGCACTCATGTCTCTGGAGAGTTCAGTCATACGAGTCTTGTCACCCATCAGAGACCCTGGGGAGAGGGGGAGGATTTATGCATAACACCAACATAAAGTATAAAAGTGATAGTATATCAGTATAGCTATCAATATTTAATAATAATCATTTGCCTAGCTTGAAGAAGATATATGTGAGGAACACAGGAGGCTGCTGAAGGGAGAACGGCTCATAATAAATGTCCAGAACAGAGCAAATGGAATGGCATCAAATGCCTGTAAACCATGTGTTTGATACCATTCCACTAATTCCACTCCAGTCAATAACACGAGCCCGTCCTCCCCAATTAAGGTGCCACCAACCTCCTGTGGTGAGGAAACTATGATTAATTGAATAAGTTTGAATAAGGAGGAATAGTTATGTCAATGTTCACAAAATCCCATATATTTTACGGTGCAAGAGTCTGTGACTGGCATTACGAGGCATTCTAACAGACCCATTTACCCCAATACATATAGCCCACAAAACTGATGAAATACCATGCACAAACACAGCAATGAATATGTAGAATGATGTGGAAACATACCTCCTGTAGTGCATGATGAGGGGTCGACAGCCAGAACAGAGACTTTATGTCCTTGTCCTGTGAGCATCTTTCCCACCACCTCAATGAAGGTGGACTTCCCAGCTCCGGGTGGGCCAGACAGACCTACAGACAGACGTCACCTCACAGAGAACAAACATGCACGTACACCAAGCCCACACTCTTCTCCATATGGTATTTTAGACTTAGCTACCTCAAGTGTAGGAGTACAAAAATCTTCAATAAAAAGCCCACATTGCAGCCACCAATTCAAGCGGTCCAACTCTAAGGACTCTGCAAGCCACTAGTTCAAATGTTCACATATTATTAGGTCTGTGTGCATTCTGTGTACTAGGTATAGACACAACAATGTTGAACATAACAAATCCACATACTAACCCACTCTGAAGGCCAGGGGTTTCCCTCCGTTCTGTTTCTCCTGCTCCTTCCTGTAGGCCAGTACTCTCTGCAGCAGGACCTGGGCCAGCTCTTTCTTCCTAGGGTGCTGGGTCTCCACCAGGGTAATGGACTCAGCCAGACTGGCCCGCTGACCTGAGATCAGTCCTTCATACAGCTTATTCAACAGCCTCTGCTCTGGTGGACTCAGCTCCTTGATGTGGCTGAGGGTGGATTCCACACATATACCACGGATGTGTTGGGAGTTAAGCCCAGGGAACGAGTGGGTACAAGGGGTATGAGAGCAGGATGGTGGGGGTAGCCGGCATCGGCCCCATGTTGGGGTGACAGTTCGTAAGGGGGAGAGGGATGACAAGCGGTGGAGAAGCGGAAAGAGTACGGAGGGTCCCATGGTTGTCTGGCGCTGGTCCCTTTTCTAGGGGAGAGAGTCTGATAATGATGTAACGTTAGACAACAGGCATTCAATAGAGGTTTGTGACACATTTCAGTTCATACAACAAGACAGAACCAAAACAAAGCTGTTATTCTACGACACTCACTTTGGGCTATTTAGACTGTTTAAGGTTGTGGCATTCAGGAGCAAATTCTGCCAGTAGAAACGAATGGACATATGTATGCATACAGTACATACACCGGTAACTGACTGACAAGTAGCCATATAGCTAAACAGTTACAAAACGTGTACATACAATGGAACTCACCGTGATAACTAGCTATTTGTACATACATCTGCTTCGTTCGTCTTTGCTGTAGTCCTCTACTATTGTTCTTAACACTTTCATAACTGAGTATTCATTTTTGGAATAAATAAAATAAGGATAATTGTGTCATTTGATACTCAAAAGCAACCACACGTTTGACCTACCAGTGGTTTGGTGGTCACTGGCTAGTACAGTCACAAAGTCATAAACCCCGCCCATTTCTACAATTTATCTTCTTAAAATGTGATATTAAATCTAACCTTAACCACACTGCTTACCTTATGCCTAGACATAACCTTAAAGTAAGACCAAATAGCACATTTTTATTTTCATAAATCTTTTGACTTCGTGGCTGCGCTATCTAGTGAAACCCAGTGGGTATTATAATTGTTTTGCTTCGTTCCCTTCCTACTTCCTGTGACGTCGAACCCCGCCCCTTTCTAGAAAGGTAGTACTACTCCAGGCCACGCGGTGGCAGCAGTTTGTCGTGGTTGAGCTCTTGTCTTCACAATTCACTCAAATCGAAATTCAAAGAAATCATTTTAGAAGGCATTTATCTAGGCATAGATAACTCTTGCACAATTTTGCATGTATGGCTGAATAGATTTGTCAATTTTCACCCATTGCGGCCATACAATTTCATGTTAGTGTCTTGAGTTGTAATATTTTTGTGGGTGCTTATAAATCAAATCAAACTGTATTTGTCACATGTGCCGAATACAAGTGTAGACTTTACCGTGAAATGGTTACTTACAAGCCCTTAACCAACAGTGCAGTTCAAGAAGAGTTAAGAAAATATTTACAAAAAGTAACACAATAAGAATAACAATAACGAGGCTATCTACAGCGGGCACCAGTACCGAGTCAGTGTGCATGGTACAGGCTAGTTGAGGTAATCTGTACATGTAGGTGGGGGCGAATTGACTATGCATAGATAACAAACAAACAGCGAGTAGCAGCAGTGTACAAAATATATACAGTAAATGTCCTATTTCACACAGGTACACATGTGTATTAAAATGCATGTGTCAATTGAACATGTGTTGTTTTCATGTCCCAACTCCCTAAGGGTGATTCAAAGGTTTTTCCACCTAAGGGCCTTGCCACAGGTGTGCTTCCAATAACATGACCTCAGTCTATATCAGAGGAGGCTGGAGGGAGGAGCTATAGGAGGACGGACTCATTGTAATGGAATGGAATAAATGGAACGGAGTAAAACGTGGTTTCCATATGTTTGATGTGTTTGATTCCAGCCAGTACAATGAGCCCGTCCTCCTATAGCTCCTCCCATCAGCCTCCACTGTTCTATATCTGGTCAGACCACTCCTCTATCCACACTCATTCTCTTCATATGAGAACTCACCCTTCAAATATGCATTCTTGACTAAATATTAATGATTTTGTGATTTATGTTATTTTAGGTTAAACATCAACATGGTGTATTCTTCTGTTTGCTTAAAGGTGCTTCATGGTCATTCCGACATCTGCATTGGCCATGCAGCATTTACGTTGATACGGCCTCTGCAGAAGTCAGGGCATTCATACTTCTTGCGCTTCGCGGAGCAGTGAAGAGCTGTTGTGAAGGAAGTTGTCAAGGAAGTGAGTTTGTGTTTATACAGGACCTCTCGCCCCCACCTATCATTAACCAATTAACCAATCATTGTCACAAAAATTGAGAGGCGCACAGCGATGCGGTAGAGGTCAATTTTGCCTCTAGAGGCTCTGCGATTGCGCCACACCATCCATACGGCGCCTCCGATCACATTTCAGATCAAGCATGAATTGGCTCTTATGCAATATTTATTCTGAACTTTCTTGAGCGTCAACTTGAAACTGTTATGTAGCTTATGATACCAACACCAACATTACGTGTTGACATCCGCTTATGATACCAACACCAACAACATTACGTGTTGACATCCGTGGACATTAACGTTCTTTTATTCTTAAAAATGAAAACAATATGAGGCCACAGGTAATGAAACAACTTTATTTAATCTTCCAGTAGAGACTTGATATTCATGGAATAAAACTGCTTTCTGGGAGTACTACTCAGCAAAAACAGCACAAAGAAAAAACGAAACAAAAAAACTAAGAGGCAACAATCCGTGAAAGTGCAGATAACAAGAAAACATATTCAAAAAAATACAAAAATCAATACAACTTTTAATAGCGGATGGGGTTTTCTAAGCCTAAAATAATTGAAAGACAAAAACATGATCAAATCATGTATTAGGGCCATCAGTAACTTACTCACCAGTGAAACTAATACCTTTTTTTAGTCAACAAGTTCTGAAGGATGCCATTGTTTTATTAACTGTCTTTTTGTAAGTTTTGCTGAGTCAATGCAATCAGAGAAT
This sequence comes from Hucho hucho, assembly GCA_003317085.1. NCBI lineage: Eukaryota > Metazoa > Chordata > Actinopteri > Salmoniformes > Salmonidae > Hucho > Hucho hucho. The sequence goes on along the minus strand of QNTS01004146.1, from coordinate 38,565 downwards.
GTAACAGAAGAGATATATCCTCAATAGATTACCACAGAATGAGTCATAATACCCATAAAGCCTAGCGGTCAAACAGAAATGGTTCCAATTGGTTTTCCTTCATTAATTTTTCCCATGGGGGATTTTAGAAACACTTCAAATGAGGGCTGTTTTTCGCGTAGGCTTACCCTGGCGTGACGTTTTGATAACCGTGTAAATCTCTCTAGGACAAGGTGACTTTTATTAATATATTCGCCCCCAAAATTATCTGCGGTGGCTGTCATAAAGAACTACAAATGCCGTGATGATCTGGACGAGACTGCCGAATTGAGGCAAATAACTATCTAATGTTAGCTAAATGTAGTAACAAATAAATTGGTAACATTTCTTTAAATTGACAATTCTGTGAACTGTCTTGTGCAAGTTTTACATTGACACAATACCAAAGGTGTCAGCTAGAGATGACGTGCAGGAGCTTGAAGGGATTTGTAGTTTTGCATGATGTCTACTTTGAATTAGCATTTTCGAATCTGAGAGTAAATAGCCTAATATACTGATAAAAGGCACCTTGTCCTAGAGAGATTTACATGGCTTATCAAAAATGTCACGGCAGGGTAAGCCTACACGAAACACAGCCCTTATTTGAAGTGTTTCTAAAATCCCCTATGGGAAAAATTCATGGTGGAAAAATGACTGGAACCATTTTCCTGTTTGACCGCTAGGTTTTATGGGTATTATGACACTTCCACTGTGGGGCTCTATGTGACTCTACAATTGATGCTTTTCTTTTTTTGCTGTACCATGCACAGCTAGGGTCAAACTGAACTATCCTACGCTTGTGCCCGTCTCGGTCTCTGTTTAGTGTCATTCTTCACTCACTACCTAAACAAGCCAAACTGTGATTTGCTACACTAAACCAAACTACGCTTTGCAAAACCGACTGCACAGCACTTTGCTCTAATGTTGAGTATGCCTAAAACACGATTAAAATCGTTTAATTCAGTTGTAACACGAGTGTAACACAAGAAAAGCAATATTTATTTATGTACAATTTTATTTTATCTTATGCCCTGTGAGCACAATCCCACAATGCCCACCTCACTCTCTCGCCCCGCTCCCACTGATGCCCTCTCCTGATTTCTCATCATGACAGGGTTTTGTAAATAATCTAAAGGGATTTTATATAGGGGTCTTTTTCTTCAACCCTTTTTATTTGCCAAAACCTAAAAAAAAGAACAACATTTTTAGGGTTCTGGGGGAGACATTTGTATTTACTGACCTCAGTATCTTCATACGTTCTAAATATGTTCATAAGAAACATCATATTTCTCCATTTGTCATTTTTTAATCCATATTGGTTGTCTTCCAATCCTCCCAATTCTGTACACGTTTATTATTGTTGTAGCAACAGATGAAACTGGCTGTATGGGTTTCCAACGTTAACCCAAGGAACGGGGGAAGGGAAAAGAAAGAGAGGAAAAACTGCCGGAACAAGATCAGGGACCCATATTCACGTATCAGAGTGCTGATCTATGTTCAGGTCCCCCCAGTCCGTATACATTATGATCTTAAAGGCCAAACTGATCCTCGATCAGACTGTTTCTGAATATGGGCCCCATATGAGGAGGATACTTTGCGTAATGCTGAATTGATGATTAGTTTATAATGATTTGAGTCTGATTGATAATTATTACAGTTGGTCACAAAGATCAAGTATCTTCCAGATGCTTCTATCTCGCATTGCCCCCCCCACCTCCACACACACATCCTAGTCTGCCATGTGCCCAATTTCAGACATAATCCTTCAAGTACAAACATACCAGGGTTGGGGTCAATTCCATTTCAATTCAGTCAATACAGTAAATAAACTGAATTTCCATTTTTTTATTTAGATTCTCTTAAAATTCCAGTTAACTTCCTGAATTGACTGATTTCAAATAGAATTGACCACACCCTGAAACCCACCCATCCCAACCCTCCACTGGAACCTAAATGCTGGGTTTGGACAGCCCTAGGGCCTGGGGACAGTTTCGTCTAGGACACGGAGGAGATGGGGTTGTGGGGGGATCCCATCTGGGTGAGCACCTTGTCCAGCCACTGCAGAGGACCGTGCAGGTGGATCTCAATCCAGCAGGGGGTGCTGGTCACGTCCTGGCGGTGGTACTCTGCACCCCAGCCCTGGGAGAGCAAGAGGAAGAGAGCTATTCTCTTTAGGGACAGGTATTATCATCATGGCTCTTTCTCAATCGTATTTCCTTTATTCTTTGAAATGTCTCATGACCTCACATCATTCACTCTGAACCATTTAACATTATATTCTCTATATTATGTGATGTGTGTCTATGACGGTTACCTTGACGAAGCTCATGCGGATGGTGCACATCTTGGTCAGCTCGTAGACAGCCTCAAACCCGTGGTTGACGGACTGGGCCAGCAGCTCAGCAAACTCCTGGTTGTTAAAGATCTTGAGGCTGCAGCCGCTGGGGATCTTACAGACGGTGGTGGGGTGGAAGCCGTGGTGGTAGTTACAGTTCCGACTCTGGACAAAGATGCTGCTGTCACTCAGACATTCAGCATACACTTCACCGCCCACATAGTACAGGTGGACTCCTGAGGAGAGGGGAAGAGAGGGTTACATGGGACTAGAATGGAGTAGAGTAGAGTACAGAAGTACAGGTGGACTCCTGGGGAGAGGGGAAGAAAGGGTTACATGGGACTAGAATGGAGTAGAGTACAGAAGTACAGGTGGACTCCTGAGGAGAGGTGAAGAGAGGGTTACATGGGACTAGAATGGAGTAGAGTAGACTACAGAAGTACAGGTGGACTCCTGGGGAGAGGGGAAGAAAGGGTTACATGGGACTAGAATGGAGTAGAGTAGAGTAGTGTAGTGTACAGTAGTACAGGTGGACTCCTGGGGAGAGGGGAAGAGAGGGTTACATAGGACTAGAATGGAGTAGAGTAGAGTAGTGTACAGTAGTACAGGTGGACTCCTGGGGAGAGGGGAAGAGAGGGTTACATAGGACTAGAATGGAGTAGAGTAGAGTAGTGTAGTGTACAGTAGTACAGGTGGACTCCTGGGGAGAGGGGAAGAGAGGGTTACATAGGACTAGAATGGAGTAGAGTACAGTAGAGTAGTGTAGTGTACAGTAGTACAGGTGGACTCCTGGGAAGAGGGGAAGAGAGGGCTACATGGGACTAGAATGGAGTAGAGTAGTGTACAGTAGTACAGGTGGACTCCTGGGGAGAGGGGAAGAGAGGGTTACATAGGACTAGAATGGAGTAGAGTAGAGTAGTGTACAGTAGTACAGGTAGACTCCTGGGGAGAGGGGAAGAGAGGGTTAAATGGGACTAGAATGGAGTATTCGAGTAGAGTACAGAAGTACAGGTGGACTCCTGGGGAGAGGGGAAGAGAGGGTTACATGGGACTAGAATGGAGTAGAGTAGAGTAGTGTACAGTAGTACAGGTGGACTCCTGGAGAGTGGGGAAGAGAGGGCTACATGGGACTAGAATGGAGTAGGGTAGAGTACAGTAGATTAGAATTGGCAACTTGCTTGGATTCTTAATTGATCCATTAAAATGCTGATTGGACAGCATTGTGTGTGTCCATGGCCTTATATTTGGGCTAATATAAGGCAATATAAGAGTGTTCCCATCCATGGCCATTTTTACCTTTGCCAATGTGTCGCCGGGTGTTCTCTATGGTTGAGTTGCGGTTGACGTTGGAGAGGAGGCCCAGGCAGAAACGGTTGCGGTTGTTGGACGGGTCGGTGAAGCCGTCGACCAGGACGCTGGTAGAGTTGGCCTGGAACGCCTCGCCCACCCGGTTGTTCAACTCGTAGTACACTATAGAGCACCAGTGTTTAGGTTCCTCGTAGGCCACGGGCTGAACATCTAGGAGAAAGGGAGGAGAAAGGGAGGAGAGGAGAGAGGGAGGTTGTTCAGCTTGTCGTACACTATGACGCACCAGTGTTTGTCCTCCTCGTAGGCCACCGGCTGAACATCTGTACAGAATGTCAAACACACACAGAAAGGGTGAGATGTGTGTATGATCAGGCACGCGCACGCACACACACACCTTCTGTTCTGTGTTCTGATAAAGTTAAAGTCTGTCTGTCTAGTCTGACTTTGAGCTGCAGTCTGATACAGCAGATTTGTATGTTGATGACAAAACGTGGGAAAGGTGTATGAAATGTGTGGTATCTGAAGTTAAGTCTGAGTACACACAGAGAGCTATAGGTCATGTTTGCATACAACGGAAACAGAAAATCAATGCTGACGAATCCATCCAACCCCAGTAGACTGACTGTGGTCAGTATGGACAGGGCCAGTCTTGATCAAATACTGTCCACTGACGCGGGCAGTCTAGTCCGGTCTGGGATCAGTATTTATTGAGTCAAGCAGTCAGTCAATAGACCAAGCCGGTGCCCGCCTGGTGCCGTCTCTCTCTGCCCGGTATCTTGGGTGAGCTTTATGCCAGCTGGCCCCCTCTCTCTAAAGGAGGGAGGGAGAGTTTATCCAAGCGGCATACTTCTCCCTAACTTGAGAGTAGCGGCCATCAGGTGTATTTGGCCTATGCTTATCCTAGAACCATCGGCCCGGCCCACAATGGAAACGGCCCGGACCTCTAGAACACTACACAGGATGCAGCTTGGGGAAGGACAGAAAATTCCCCAATCACCACTTCCAGGGAGTATTTCTCCACACCCATTGCAATATCCATCTGTGTGGGTGGGGATACTACCGTGACTGGATGCATAACAATTATATAGGGAGATTGGTAAGGAGATTGCAATACTGGTTCTAGCTAGCGTAAACTGTTTGTACAATTCTGCCCAATACCTTGGCTGCTGAAAGTATCCACAGACTTTGTACTGTAGACACTTCAAAATTGCTTCGACTTCAAAAATCAACCCCCCTTGACACATTATCTTTTGCCATGTAAATAGCCTGCATGACTGGTAGCGTACATGGCTTTTGCGTATGCACTGACTGTTCAGATGTGTGATGTGTAGGAATGCCAGATCTCCACAGCAACTAACGATTGACTGAACTACAGTTGAGGAAGGTGGTAGCAAACAAGGGTTTTCAACAAGGGTTTTTTATTTGAAACAAGTGTTTCAGATGTAAAAGTTGGATGTAATTAGTGAGGCCAATTCTTAACAAGTTCTTAACGAGCTTTCAGTTAATTACCACCGACAGAGATGATGTCAGCCAGAAGCTTTTAAAGGCCTCGTAAAAACTGCTCTGAGACCAGATTTAATTGGCAGACTCTCTGATCTTTTCTCTGGGTTGCATGTATAGACTGACGCTTTTGTGTTCATCATACTAAAATCTTAAACCTAATGCCTCAAAATGCTGTAAGATACTCTGCTTTTCTGAACATCGAAACGCATTCATGTTATTTTCCCATTTACCCTGCATTAATGATAGTTTAAAATGCCCCTTTAATTCTCTTTTAATTGAATATATGACGGAAATAGTTTTCTAGCTAATCTTTTCCAACTCATGATGTGCAATTTTGAAGACACCTGTCCACAGAAGCAATCAATCAATCAGATTCCAAACTCTCCACCATGGCCAAGACCAAAGAGCTCTCTCCAAGGATGTCAGGGACAAGATTGTAGACCTACACATGGCTGGAATGGGCTACAAGACCATCGCCAAGCAGCTTGGTGAGAAGGTGACAACAGTTGGTGCGATTATTCGCAAATGGAAGAAACACAAAAGAACTGTCAATCTCCCTCGGCCTGGGGTTCCATGCAAGATCTCACCTCGTGGAGTTGCAATGATCATGAGAACGGTGAGGAATCAGCCCAGAACTACACGGGAGGATCTTGTCGATGATCTCAAGGCAGCTGGGACCAAAGTCACCAAGAAAACAATTGGTAATACACTACGCCGTGAAGGACTGAAATCCTGCAGCGCCCGCAAGGTCCCCCTGCACAAGAAAGCACATATACATGCCCGTCTGAAGTTTGCCAATGAACATCTGAATGATTCAGAGGACATCTGGGTGAAAGTGTTGTGGTCAGATGAGACCAAAATGGAGCTCTTTGGCATCAACTCAACACGCCGTGTTTGGAGGAGGAGGAATGCTGCCTATGACCCCAAGAACACCATGCCCACCGTCAAACATGGAGGTGAAAACATTATGCTTTGGGGGTGTTTTTCTGCTAAGGGGACAGGACAACTTCACCGCATCAAAGGGACGATGGACGGGGCCATGTACCGTCAAATCTTGGGTGAGAACCTCCTTCCCTTAGCCAGGGCATTGAAAATGGGTCGTGGATGGGTATTCCAGCATGACAATGACCCAAAACACACGGCCAAGGCAACAAAGGAGTGGCTCAAGAAGAAGCACATTAAGGTCCCATAGAAAATCTGTGGAGGGAGCTGAAGGTTCGAGTTGCCAAACGTCAGCCTCGAAACCTTAATGACTTGGAGAAGATCTGCAAAAAGGAGTCGGACAAAATCCCTCCTGAGATGTGTGCTAACCTGGTGGCCAACTACAAGAAACGTCTGACCTCTGTGATTGCCAACAAGGGTTTTGCCACCAAGTACTAAGTCATGTTTTGCAGAGGGGTCAAATACTTATTACCCTCATTAAAATGCAAATCCATTTATAACGTTTTTCACATGCGTTTTTCTGAATTTTTTTGTTGTTATTCTGTCTCTCACTGTTCAAATAAACCTACCATTAAAATGATAGACTGATAATTTCTTTGTCAGTGGGCAAACGTACAAAATCAACAGGGGATCAAATACTTTTTTCCCCTCACTGTGGCACCTACATCTGTTTTCTTACTAGCTTTACAATATGCATGAGAACTTAAATGAACACTACAACAAACCCCAACAATCACGACTACTTTTCAAGTGTTATTTTCATCTACATAGAAACTGAGTTTGATTCACCACAACAAATAAAAATCACAGTGTGTCATGGTTGCGCACTTGTACCCAAAAAACCTCTTGCACTGTAGTACGAGCAGGTGGGGCGCTGACACCTCTAAGTGGGTGATGTCACAGCTGATTACCTGGCCTGTTGCTGATCTCCAGGGGCAACGCGGGGACCATCAGGTTGGTGTCCATGGGCTGGGGGCAGTCCTGAGTCATCCGCTCTTCTGGGGGCATGTAGGCTGGAGGGGGGGTCTCTGGAGGAGGGGGAGAGGGGGTTTAAACCAGAGAGAAAGAACTATTCCAACTGTCACTCTATACTGAACATTGACTTACCAGCTTTATCTGTTTTAGAGCCTTTGGTTTACTCCAACATGTTGACAAAAACACCTTCACTAGGGTTTCCCAAAGTCCTCGGGACTCCAATGGGTGCACGTTTTGGGTTTTGCCCTAGCACTACACAGCTGATTCAAATAACCAACAAGCTTTGATCATTTAAATCAGATGTGTAGTGTTAGGGCAAAACCCAAAACGTGCACCCATTGGAGTCCCGAGGACCGAGTTTGGGAAACGCTGACCTACACAGTACAGCTAACTGAATATTCCTGTCATACGTCCTTTACTTACTGTCATCACCTACAGTAAGTCTATTGCTGCTTAGCCTATTCCATTGTTTATATTGGATCAACAATTTGCCAAGCACACACATATACACTGACTGTACAAAACATTATGAACACCTGCTCTTTCCATGACATAGACTGACCAGGTGAATCCAGGTAAAAGCTTTGATCCCTTATTGATGTCACTTGTTAAATCCACTTCAATCCGTGTAGATGAAGGGGAGGAGACAGGTTAATAAAGGATGTTTACGCCTTGAGACAATTGAGACATGGATCGTGTACGTGTGCCTTTCAGAGGGTGAATGGGCAAGACAAAACATTGAAGTGCCTTTGAACGGGGTATGGTAGTAGGTGCTAGGTCGAACCGGTTTGAGTGTGTCAAGAACTGCAACGCTGCTGGGTTTTTCAAGCTCAACAGTTTCCCGTGTGTATCAAGAATGGTCAACCACCCAAAGTAAACATGGGTCAGTAGCCTTGTGGAACGCTTTTGACACCTTGTAGAGTCCATGCCCCGCCCAATTGAGGCTGTTCTTAGGAAAAGGGTCTGCAACTCAATATTAGGAAGGTGTTCATAATGTTTTGTACACAGTGTAGATACCCAAGAGGGTGATGGCATAATTCAATACATTGTTACCACACTAACCGTTATAAAAGTTATTAGTGAATTGTACCTGGCATCTGACCTGGCGGCTCACCTGGCATCTGGAATGGGCTGCCTGGGTCAGAGCTGGTGGGGGAGTGGGGGAAGGTTGCACTGCTGCCACTACCAGGGGAGCCGGGGTAGCTGTTCCCCCCAGGGGAGTGTGTCTGTGTCTGGGGGAAGTTCATCTGGGTGTTCGCCTGGGAGAAGGACTCTGGGAAGGTGGCGTTCTGGGGCATGTGGGGCTCGTTCTGGTGCAGAGGGTTGCGGAAGCGTGGTAGCATGCTGTGTTTGGCATTGAACTCGCTATTCCGCGGGACCAACACCGGGGGCAGCACTGAGACAGAGGGGAAGGAGAGAGGACATCAGGGTCATGTTCCGTTGGCATGAAACTGAAGAAAACAGACAGAAACATGGAGGGACAACCTGGACTTGCCCAATAAGAAATTTAAAAAAAATCTGCTGTTAAATGTTTTCTGTTGTGTACTCTAATGAACACGGCCCAAGGTTAGTTACAGGACCAGTTTCTGTATCTCTATACTGCTTTGAATGGTAAGTTATGGCCCGATTCTGCACAAAATGGCTGCCAGGTCTGTTGCACCATTGCATAGATAGACAATATAAAACATATTCATAATAGGTGAGGCCAGTTTCCGTTTCAAATGAAAGGCACATCCAAATCCACTCCGCTCTATAATCAATATTCCAATCATTAAATATTCTAGCCTTTACAACTCTCAGCAGACCTATTATTACTCCCCATTTAGTTTCATTGAGATGTACAGAGCCTTTTAGTTGAATACCTGCTATGATGCAAAGGCTGACCCTGCTAGCAAGGGTATTGTGGGTAGCGAGGGTAGGGGGTTAGCCCTCTCTTTGTGTCCCTAAGCCCCATGAGTCCAGTTAGCGCGCACCCACAAGCGCGCGCACACACACACACACACACACACACACACACACACACACACACACACAGACACACAGACACACAGACACACACACAGAGCCAGGATGGACAGAGTTCTTTAATTACAGCATCATAAAATGCCTCTCTCTTTCTCTCTCTCTCTTTCCCTCCTCCCTCTCTCACTATTCGCTGGGCACATTTGCAGATGCCCCTGCATTTTTGGAATTGCAGCTTGCAGCGTGTTGGTTTAGCCAGCAGTATTTGGCCTCTGTACCAGACATCCTGTTCAGAGAAAACATCTCAGAGGTGAGTGAGTCCATTTATGAAGAATCTATCACATGGGGAAAAATATGATTGTGGCTGGATGGTGTTGTGAGGACCATTCAGAAGTATGAGATCAGATATAAACCACTAGAGATCTGTTCCACCAATATCCACCAATAGGTAATAAATATATCATGAAATAATACTGAACTAATAGTGGAACTAAGAGTTTTGTCAATGGAGGCAGGTAGCCTAG
>QNTS01004146.1:10300-27791 GCA_003317085.1 Hucho hucho | reverse complement strand
TGTGTGTCTGTGTGTGTGTGTGTGTGTGTGTGTGTGTTCCCCGGGCTGACCGGCCGCACAGAGCATGCCAAAAACAAAGCCCTCATTCTCCCCCGGCTGGAATTTCCTGCCACACACACACACACACACACACACACACACACACACACACACACACACACACACACACACACACACCCTTCCTGTAGCACCCTGTGGACAGCTGTTTCTGTCTAGTCAGCTGGGCCTCATCTTCTGCTTAGCAGACAGACAAAAGAGGACATTTGATGTCCCCTGTCCATTAGGGAAACAAATATCTTTCGGTTTCACATACACCCACACACACACACACACACTTGTACACACACACACGTGCATGCGTATAGGCACACGCACACACATGCATAAATACAGTACACGCACGCAAGCACACACAGCTGAGATTTCTGAGGCATATCTATAGTGTGTAGTGGTGTTTTGTTTCTCCTGAGTCTCAGTTCAGACAGATTAGAACACCTGGCTGACACGGGGAGGATATGAAAGGGGGAACGGGAGAAAAAAGGAGAGAACATCTGCAGAAACCATGGGAAGGGGAAAGCCACGAGCAGAGACAAGATAACATACGGCTGATGATAGGGGAGGAACAGGCTGCTGGGGTGGGTTTGTTCTGGGTTATGTGTATGGTTCACCATTCATGTTTCATGTTCAAGAGTGATGTGAAGGATCATCGGAAATGTAGGAACTATCAAAAACACATTTCGAAAGGAGTCATAAATCAAACATGAAGTAAATGGGGATTTAGGCTGGAAAGATCTAGTGGAAAAACATTTGATATATTTACACAAAACTTAATTAAAAAGCATATCATCCTTGATGATAATTTTACGTTGACTTTTCAGCACAACATAAAAACCCTCTAGTGATATAATACCCCCCACTCACCTGGACTATCCACTCTCTTGTAGTGGTACGGGTTGATGCAGACATCCTTCTGCTTGGAGCCAAACGGGTACTCACAGCACTCCAGAGCCTTGAGCTCATGATGAGACTGCAGGTCAGGCCACCTCCACACCCTACAGTAGATGACATGGGGCAAGCCCTTCCTGTGGGACACCTGGAGTCTTCCATCCAGGGAGCGAGGGATGGTGACACAGTTACTGGGCTGACCCGGGCAGCTCAGAGCCCTCTCCAACTCCTCCATTGCTCCCTTCTTCTTCTTCAGTTTCTTTACCAGTGCGTCCACGGCTTTCTCCGCCCATTTCTCCTCTTCGTCTCCTTGTTTCCAGCCGAGGAGGCGCTTGACGGCCGGGCTGGTGAAGGAGAACAGGGAGGTGACGTTCATGGTGACGTTCGTGTCTGTCGCCTCTTGCGACCGTTGCGTTGTCGGGACGCTACACGTGAGTGTGCGGGGTTGGGTTTTACAATGGAGAGATAGTCCACTTGGTGAGGGAAAAAGTTGTAGGTTAAAAGCTGCTGTTGTATTTTTTTAGGTGCCACTGAGATGGCTGGGTAGTCCTCTGTCTTCAAAGCTTCAGGACAGAACTTCTGAACAGGACACCTAGGAGGAAGATGGAGGAGATTAAACCAATGCTAACGAGATCCATAACACTTCTAACATAGACAGACAGAGTTCAACAGATTCCCGTCAAGTGGACAGCTGAAGAAAGAGATATCAGTGTTCCCACTAATCTTGCCTGGAAAGCAACTAGCGACCCTCCAAAGGAAACGGAGTGATTCTCTCTATTGGCAGAACAACATTGGCTGTACAAGGAGAGAGGGCCAATGAGGTCACTGTGTTATGACTTCTGGGAATTGACAGCAGTGGGGTCACAATGAACACCGTCCCACTACAGTCAGCGGCCATTCTCCAGATAACTTCCTGTACACACGGCCCTGTTACCGTCACATAAACACTCTGTAATGTCACTCAGAGAGACCTCTGTTTCAATATCAACACTAGCAAACTAAGTAGAATGAAGTCATGTATTGGGCATGCATTCTTGGAAGTATGCTAGAAAGGACATTAGATCATAGAACACTGCCATATCAATGGGGGCAGTTACATAGAATTACCTGCATTATCCAATAACATTCCTTATCCAAATGATTTAGTTGAATAAGGAAATACACATAAAACATAAATGAAATTAGACCAACAAAGCAGAATTGTTGAGGTAGGATTTGGCCGCACTTGAAAGGAAACAGAACTTTATTGACTACACTGGGTTTTTATATTATCAAAAACACTCAGCAACAAACAGCTTTAAGTGCAGGAATCAGCTAGCGACATCCAGGCCAATAAAAGAAGAAATGCATGGTGAAATTCAGGACAAATGTGCTCCATTCACTGAGGTCCACCGACACCAATTCACCAGGAGAAACAAGCCCGCTCTCTCCTTCTGGAGGGGAAATAAGAGACCAGGGACTCAATAGTTCATACTCCTTTTGAAGATATCAGCAGTGATGGAAGCAAGTAGCATTTTGGTTGATGATAGTGTAGCCTACCCACTTTTCAGGTACCCACATAAATCTCTGCTTTATTGTGCATCCATCTCATTGTAAACGTTATATACTGTATCTATCCACCACGACAAAAATACACACATACACAAGTACGCACACACACAAGTATCATATTTTTATACCCACTGAGTCAGGTACTGCTACTATTACTACTAAAACTACTATTACCACTGCTACTGCTACTACTACTACTGCTACTATTACCACTGCTGCTGCTACTACTACTACTATTACCACTGCTACTGCTACTATTACCACTGCTACTGCTACTAATACTACTTCTGCTGCTACTACTACTACTACTGCTGCTACTATTACTACTGCTACTAATACTTCTACCACTATTACTGCTGCTACTACTACTACTACCACTTTTACTACTGCTACTGAAACTACTACTACTGCTACTGCTACTACTACTGCTATTAATAATTCTGCTACTACCACTGCTACCACTATTACTGCTGCTACTACTACTACTGCTACCACTATTACTGCTGCTACTACTACTACTACTGCTACTAGTAGTACTACTACTACTACTATTAATACTACTACTAATACCACTGCTACTGCTATTACTACTACTACTAATGCTGCTACTATTACTACTACTACTACTACTTCCACTACTGCTCCAACTACTACTACTACTGCTGCTACTACTACTGCTATTATTACTACTACTATTAATGCTGCTACTACTACTACTACTGCTATTACTACTACTACTACTATTAATACTGCTACTACTACTACTGCTATTACTACTACTACTACCACTCCTACTACTAGTAGTACTACTACTACTGCTACTATTAATACTACTACCACTACTACTGCTATTACTACTGCTACTACTACTGCTATTACTATTAATACTGCTACTACGACTACTGCTGCTATTACTACTACTATTACTATTAATACTGCTACTACTGCTATTACTACTACTATTAATACTGCTACTACTATTACTACTCCTGCTGCTACTACTACTACTACTACTACGATTACTGCTACTACTACTACTACTGCTGCGACTACTATTACTACTGCTACTGAAACTACTGCTACTACTACTACTGCTGCTATTACTACTACTGCTATTACTACTACTGCTACAACTGCTACTACTACTACTGCTGCTGCTACTACTACTACTGCTACTAGTAGTACTACTACTACTGCTATTGCTACTATTAATACTACTACTAGTAGTAGTAGTACTACTACTGCTATTGCTACTATTAATACTACTACTATTACCCATGCTACTGCTATTACTACTGCTGCTACTACTATTATTACTACTGCTGCTGCTACTATTACTACTACTGATACTATTATTATTACTACTACTGCTACTACTATTACTACTGCTACTAATACTATTGCTACTACTATTACTACTGCTGCTGCTACAATTACTACTACTGATACTATTATTATTAATACTACTGCTGCTACTATTACTACTGCTACTAATACTATTGCTACTACTATTACCACTACTGCTGCTACTATTACTACTACTATTACTACTTCTACTACTACTACTGCTACTACTAGTACTACTGCTAGTACAACTACTACAGACTAACAGGCAGTGATGGTTCTGTGAGAAAAGGTGCTGTTTACAACTGCTGGGTGTGTGTGTGTGTGTGTGTGTGTCTGGCAGGGTGCCATTGGAGGCCTGCTATTGCTAACCACGCTGACAGGGAAGCTGGAAGCTCCTCCTATATTTAGCCTAGCCGCCCAATCACATTTGCTAATTTAAAAAGCGGTGTAAGCGGAGGGGAGAGGTGTGTATGCGAAGGCGTGTGTTTTGTTGTGTGTGTGTGAGTGTGAGTGTGAGTGTGAGTGAGTGAGTGAGTGAGAGAGAGAGAGAGAGAGAGAGAGATAAGCTACATCAAGGGAAACCTGGGTATGAGGGCAGATATCCTCTGTCTGGCTTGCTGCTGACCAGGGCCAGGCCCACACCCGTGACACCAAATTGGAGCAGCATTGTGTTTCAGCCATATGTGAGGAAGTAGCTATGGGATCTTTCTGTCTGTCTCTGTCATCACCACCGCCTGCATAGCAGTGACATCACTTCCTGTTTAGGCCAGCAGGTCTCTCCACAGGTGGAGAGGGAGAACATTCAGAGGACAGATCTCTCTCTCACTCTTGAAGGAGTTCCCACATATGCTGAGCACTTGTTGGCTACTTTTCCTTCACTCTGCGGTCCAACTCATCAACAACAAAAAAAATCTCACATTTGGACTCATCAGACCAAAGGACAGATTTCCACCGGTCTAATGTCCATTGCTCGTGTTTCTTGGCCAAGCAGGTCTCTTCTTATTGGTGTCCTTTAGTTGTGGTTTCTTTGCAGCAATTCGACCATGAAGGCCTGATTCATGCAGTCTCCTCTGAACAGTTGATGTTGAGATGTGTCCGTTACTTGAACTCTGTGAAGCATTTATTTGGGCTGCAATTTATGAGGCTGGTAACGCTAATGAACTTATCCTCTGCAGCAGCGGTAACTCTGGGTCTTCCCTTCCTGTGGTGGTTCTCATGAAAGCCAGTTTCATCCCAGCGCTTGATGGTTTTTGAGACTGCACTTGAAGAAACTTTCAAACTTCCTAGAAACATTTCAGATTGACTGACCTTCATGTCTTAAAGTAATGATGGATTGTCGTTTCTCTTTGCTTATTTGAGCTGTTCTTGCACTTATATGGACTTGATCTTTTACCAAATAGGGCTATCTTCTGTATACCACCCCTACTTTGTCACAACACACCTGTTAATTTAACCTCTTGGGGATGAGTGCACGACTTGACCGTTTTGGAGAGCCTGGCGTGCCCAAAGTAAAATGCCTCCCATTCAGGCCCAGAAAATAGGATATGCACATATTTAGTACCATTGGATAGGAAACACTCTGAATATTCTAAAACTGTTAACCATTTGTCTGTGAGTAAAACAGAACGGATATGGCAGGCGAAACCCCGAGGAATTTCTGTCCTGGAAAAAGTGGTTTTCACAGAGTGCCTCATTTGGAACCCCTCCCTTGTGAAAATGCCCATAAAAGGGCATATGAATGCAGTACCGATCGCTTCCTCTGGATGTCAACAGTCTCGAGAAAGTGTTTTGATTCTGTTTAGATGAATTAGAGCAGAGAAGAAGAGGAAATCAGGAAGTGTCCCTTTGGAAGTCTATAGGAGAGGACGCGTGCTCTCGCCAAGTGTGCACTGTGTTTTTTTCCGTCTTTATAGCTCAGTTTATATTCCGGTTGATTTATTATAGCAAATATACGTAAAAGTGTTCCTAAGGATACATTTAAAACTATGTTTGATTGTTCTTGGACAAGTTTATAGGTATAAGATGAACGAGTTCTCGTCACGTTTCAATGGAGTAGTGGACGCTGTAGTTTCTGATTATAACGGGCGAACCAAATGGAGATTTATGGATAAAATACATGACTTTTTCTAACAAAAGAACCATGGATTGTCTTCGTTGGACACTTAGGAATACCTCAGCAGAAGTTCTTCAACAGGTAATTGATTTGTTTTCGCTGTGAAATGTGTTATGTGTGTGCCGTGATGGCTAATGAATTCACGGCTATGGGAAAAATATGTGAGGTGCTACCCTCAAACAATCAAATGTTGTGCTTTCGCCGTAAAGCCTTTTTGAAATCTGACAACACTGTGATATTGCCAAGAAACAGAGCTTTTGATGAGTATGGAACACTTGTATATTGGTGGATGTTTAATAATTCAACTTTTGGATTTTGAATTTGGCGCCTTGCATTTCACCTGGTAGTGTCGGGATTGGGGCGCTAGCGCCCCAGCAATCCCAGAGAGGTTAAATGCATTCCAGGTGACTACCTCATGAAGCTGGTTGAGAGAATGCCAAGAGTGTGCACAGCTGTCATCAAGGCCAAGGGTGGCTACTTTGAAGAATCTGATTTGTTTAACACTAATTTGTTTTTTGGTTACTACATGATTCCATATGTGTTATTTCATAGTTTTGATGTCTTCACTATTGTTCTTCAATGTAGAAAATAGTAAAAATAAAGAAAACCCCTTGAATGAGTAGGTGTGTCCAAACTTTTGGTACTGTATGTTACCCAGAGCATTCTCCAGAAAATATGTATTTTTAAGTTTTATTGTGGATTTATGACTTTTGTAAATTGTGTCAAATAATTCTGCAATAGCTGCCATTGATTCTATGTCACCTTATTGAATTTGAAATAAACCATTCTCTCTCTTACAGGTTTTCCTGACATTCTGGGATGAGATTCCCTTTCCATGAACGGAGAAGGAGAGAAAATAAAAAAATAAGCAATGATACACAACTCAAGACCAAAGACAGCTCATGTCTGTCAATCTCAAACACAACCCTGCTTGATGGGTCAGACAGTCAAACAGACATACACTCAGACAGTCAGTCAGTCAGACAATCAGACAGTCAGTCAATCAGATAGTCAGACAGTCGGTCAGACAGTCGGTCAGATAGTCAGACAGTCGGTCAGACAGTCGGTCAGATAGTCAGACAGTCGGTCAGATAGTCAGTCGGTCAGATAGTCAGTCGGTCAGATAGTCAGTCGGTCAGATAGTCAGACAGTCAGTCAGATAGTCAGACAGTCAGTCAGACAGTCGGATAGTCAGACAGTCACTCAGAGAGTCAGTCAGTCAGACAGTCAGTCAGTCAATCAGATAGTCGGACAGTCGGTCAGATAGTCAGTCAGACAGTCAGATAGTCAGTCAGACAGTCAGACAGTCGGTCAGATAGTCAGACAGTCAGTCAGTCAGTCAGTCGACAGCCCATCACACCACATGCTCCAGACCAGCTGCAAAAAAACAACTTGTAATCCAATTCAGATGGAGGATTCCAGGAAAGTAGAGAGTGATAGACTGTAACAGGAACATCTGGACAGACAGGCCTCTCTACACAATCACCTACTGTCAACAACATCATACACTTGTATTAGATCTTCTGGATTTCTCCTGTCCAGACCTTACATGGGTATTTCCAAACCTGAGGATCTGAAGGGAATAGGTGTGACTTTCGCTCACAGTTAAAAACGGCACATTTTATTTAGCTATTTCAGTCAAAAAAAAACATGATGTTTCATCTGTCAATTGCCATCATTAGAATCTACTAATCTCCAACCTGAGTGTATTACCGATGTTCAGAGTTTGACCAGAGTTACTGTATGTAAAAGGTCAAAATGGGATTGTATTGACGCTTGAAACAGACAATGCTCATATGGGGTTGTCTGTGGACCAGTCAAAATAGAATGGGTCCGGTTTGCCCTACTCTGCTGTATAGAATGGGGCCGGTGTTGTGTCCTACTCTGGACTGTATAGAATGGGGCCGGTGTTGTGTCCTACTCTGGACTGTATAGAATGGGGCCGGTGTTGTGTCCTACTCTGGACTGTATAGAATGGGGCCGGTGTTGTGTCCTACTCTGGACTGTATAGAATGGGGCCGGTGTTTGTCCGACTCTGGACTGTATAGAATGGTGCCGGTGTTTGTCCTACTCTGGACTGTATAGAATGGTGCTGGTGTTTGCCCTACTCTGGACTGTATAGAATGGGGGAGGGTTTGGGCTACTCTGATAAACTTACATTAGCTTTATACAGAATGTTCTGAGAACAGGAGTGGTAAAAATGTAAATGAGAAACCAAAAGTAATGTGAAGGGTAAGGTTTCAGTATCACCTTATTAGTCATCAGACACAATAACTACCAAGCTAGATCACACATTATCTGATTAATGGTTACTACAAGTTATTATTTGATCAATGGTCGTTGGTTACTACAGGTGACCCCGTAGATCAGTGATAATCTGATATCTGATCCCCCTCCTAAAAGGTAAGCCTGACCTACACTTTTCTTTCTTCCCTAAATCACATTAACCTCCCAAACATCTTCCAGCCCTGCCGTCCCCTTCTCTAACCTCTCTTACCCAACACATACCTAGTGTGTGTCCCAAATGGCACCCTATTCCCTACACAGTGTACATAGTGCTATGGGCCCTATAGGTTGTGTAATATATAGAGAATAGGGTGCCATTTGGGATGCAGAGTTACGCCTCTCTCATACACAAGTAGGGCCCAATGAAGCATCACACAAATATCTGTAGCGGACAGGTCCCACTCTTATCCCCCCTTTGCCCATTTAAGCTGAAACACACGCTGCCGTTTACACAAGAGCTCCATAAAAGTGCCCAGGCAGAGCTATCCATCTATCTTTTTTTAATTTATTTTTATTTCACCTTTATTTAACCAGGTAGGCCAGTTTACAACTGCGACCTGGCCAAGATAAAGCACAGCAGTGCGACACAAACAACAACACAGAGTTAGACATGGAATAAACAAACGTACAGTCAATAACACAATAGAAAAAAATCTATATACAGTGTGTGCAAATGAGGTAAGATTAGGGAGGTAAGGCAATAAATATGCCGTAATGGCGAAGCAATTACAAATTAGCAATTAAACACTGGAGTGATAGATGTGCAGAAGATGAATGTGCAAGTAGAGATACTGGGGTGCAAAATAGCAAAAAATAAATAAAATTATATGGGAATGAGGTAGTTGGGAGGGTTATTTACAGATGGGCTATGTGCAGGTGCAATGATCTGTGAGCTGCTCTGACAGCTGATGCTTAAAGTTAGTGAGGGAGATATGAGTCTCCAGCTTCAGTGATTTTTGCAATTCGTTCCAGTCATTGGCAGCAGAGAACTGGAAGGAAAGGCAGCCAAAGGAGGAATTGGCTTTGGGGGTGACCAGTGAAATATATCTGCTGGAGCGCGTGCAATGGGTGGGTGCTGCTATGGTGACCAGTGAGCTGAGATAATGCGGAGCTTTACCTAGCAAAGACTTATAGATGACCTGGAGCCAGTGGGTTTGGCAACGAAAATATGTAGCGAGGACCAGCCAACGAGAACATACAGGTCGCAGTGGTGGGTAGTATATGGGGCTTTGGTGACAAAACGGATGGCACTGTGATAGACTGCATCCAATTTGCTGAGTAGAGTGTTGGAGGCTATTTTGTAAATTACATCGCCGAAGTCAAGGATCGGTAGGATAGTCAGTTTTACGAGGGTATGTTTGGCAGCATGAGTGAAGGAGGCTTTGTTGCGAAACAGGAAGCCTATTCTAGATTTAATTTTGGATTGGAGATGCTTAATGTGAGTCTGGAAGGAGTTTACAGTCTAAGCAGACACCTAGGTATTTGTAGTTGTCCACATATGCTAAGTCAGAACCGTCCAGAGTAGTAATGCTGGACAGGCGGGCAGCGATCGGTTGAAGAGCATGCATTTAGTTTTACTTGCATTTAAGAGCAGTTGGAGGCCACGGAAGGAGAGTTGTATGGCATTGAAGCTCGTCTGGAGGTTAGTTAACACAGTGTCCAAAGAAGGGCCAGAAGTATACAGAATGGTGTCGTCTGCGTAGAGGTGGATCAGAGAATCACCAGCAGCAACAGCAACATCATTGATGTATACAGAGAAAAGAGTCTGCCTGAGAATTGAACCCTGTGGCACCCCCATAGAGACTGCCAGAGGTCTGGACAACAGGCCCTCCGATTTGACACACTGAACTCTGTCTGAGAAGTAGTTGGTGAACCAGGCGAGGCAGTCATTTGAGAAACCAAGGCTGTTGAGTCTGCCGATAAGAATGTGGTGATTGACAGAGACGAAAGCCTTGGCCAGGTCGATGAATACGGCTGCACAGTACTGTCTTTTATCGATGGCGGTTATGATATTGTTTAGGACCTTGAGCGTGGCTGAGGTGCACCCATGACCAGCTCGGAAACCAGATTGCATAGCGGAGAAGGTACGGTGGGATTCGAAATGGTTGGTGATCTGTTTGTTAACTTGGCTTTCGAAGAACTTAGAAATGCAGGGTAGGATAGATATAGATCTGTAACAGTTTGGGTCTAGAGTGTCTCCCCCTTTGAAGAGGGGGATGACCGCGGCAGCTTTCCAATCTTTGTGGATCTCAGACAATATGAAAGAGAGGTTAAATCTATCTCCCTTGCCTGCCATTCATTCAGCCTGTATTGGGTTAGTGCGCTAACTGCCGCTAACGCTAACCTGTTGGTGAGTAGTTAGCATAGCCAGGCAGAATTAAATGGGAGTCAGCGGGATCTAATAGGTTAGCCCATGATCACGTCATTGACAAGGCCTGTTAGCCTGACTTGCGCCGTTCCAAGCCTGCGCTAGCTGCTAGCCACCAATCCCTACCAACCCCATTGATCATTTTGCGCTAGCTGCTTCAGTCAGTGCTGTTAATCAATTTAGGGGCCGGGGCTGTAGGATGAGGAGCCAGTAATGATGCTCTCTGCTCTCTCCCCAGAGACGGGGCATTATAAAGAAGTTACATTATTTATCAGCAGGGCCTGGACGGGGCCTCCATTAGCCCCCACTCAATTGAGTCGCTGGCTATGAAGGGAGGAGTGGATGGAGAGAGGAATAAAGAGATGCAGAGAGATAAAGAGGAGAGGAGAGAGGGATGAAGAGAGGTAAAGAGGAGAGAGGGATGAAGAGATGGAGAGAGATAACGAATAGAGGAGAAAGGGATGGGAGAGGAGTGTGTGTGTGTGTGTGTGTGTGCGCGCGCGCAAGTGTGTCTGAGAGAGAGAAAAAGAGTGTACAGAGAGGAAATAGGGAGAGAGAGAGAGAAAGAGAGAGAGGGGAAAGAGTGAGGAGAGAGACAGAGAGAGAGAGAGAGAGAGAGAGAGAGAGAGAGGGACGAGGGAGGAGAGCGAAGGGGGATGCAAATTCTCGTTAATGCACACACTGTCTAGCCTCTCAGCGTAAACCTTCCACTTCACACAAGAGTGTTCCCTCTAACTGTCAGCTCAGCAGCCAAACACAAATAGTGACTGTATGGCCTCGTTGTGCTGTCTCCCTCTCACTCTGTGTGGCCTGACCCATCGCCATGGAGGACGTGTATCTATTCCATGTATTATGTGTTCATTAATACACAAATAACAATCATCAAGTGCCAAAACTGGATATCAAAATTCAATGAATTAGTATCGATGAATGATCTCCAAAAAGCAGCCGAGAGAACGTGTTTCGGCAAGAAAGCCCTCACGAACTAGGCCTACCCACAACACCACGACACCCAAACAACCATACGTCCCCAGTCTCTACAGTAGACAGAAATAACCAGACAGACAGACAGGAAGACGGAGAAGTGTTGCCCTTGGCGACTAGACACAGGAGGTCTACACAAATCTAGGGTCAGTTATCACACACACACACATCCACCACACCTCACGTTAGCCACAGACATAACTCACCCACTGTAACCAACACATGGGGTTTCAATCAGCTATCCCAACCATCCCAGGCATTTGGGGTAAGTGATGTGTTTGTGGTGGTTGGGATGGTCGGGAGGACACCTCAGGCCAACACATCATGAGGGGTCTGGGATGGGATGGCTCACCATATAGAGAAGGGCTATTCTGAGGCATCCTCTGTCTGAACTGAGAATTATGTTATGGCTGGAGACTGGAATGTGGTTAACTTGTTTATTCCTATAAGGGGGAAATGTCTCTCCAAGTCCACCATGTGCTGTACCAGACTGAATACAGGAGAAGTCCACCTATAGATGAACAGAAGAGGAACTGAGAAATGTGCTATTCCCTCTGTATAAGATCTAGGTTAAATGTCTAAGCTATGACTGGACTCATTTTTTTACAGTGTTAACTACACAGAAAAATACCTCATTCTCTGAGATAATATTGCATATGAATGATCAATATCCCTATCAACACTAGGATTTAGAGATACAGTAGACATGTCCCTTTCACTCCTTCTATTATCCTGTCTTTAGCCAACCCAACATCTCTGTTATCAGACCATTCCAGAAATATCACATCTTTATAACTATGTAACACAGGCATTGCATCACAATCGTTATATCTATTTAAAAGTTTGAATATAGCCAAACTGTCAGTCTACAGTGTGCACCGCAACATTTATTAATCTATAATGAAACACAAACCTGAATTTCACAAGAATGCCGAAGGATTCAACAATTGTACTAAATCATGGACAAGGACAAATACCAGTCCTTTGAGTAATCTGATATGTCATCTTCAATGATGTCAGGAGATCTGGCCCTGCTGCTCAGGGTCTCACAGACACACAGGCTCGCTCTGCATCCATGAGACATGGAACACACACACACACACACACAAATGTGCACACAATGCACGCACACACACGCACACTAACACATGCATGTACACGCGCGCGCAAACACACACGATGGAAAAGATAGATAGCCTATGTTGATTATTTAAATCAAGTCATTATCCCTGAATGACACAGCTTCCCTCCAAATCTTGGCCAGGTCGCAGTTGTAAATGAGAACTTGTTCTCAACTTGCCTACCTGGTTAAATAAAAGGTGAAATAAAATAAAATAAATAAACGGACACTGCCGTTGAGACGAAAATCACTGTTATTAATATCCAATTAAATCTCGCAAATCTTGGTTTTGCTGCTACATGCATGATGCATGAACATAAATCAAATAATCTGCATGACATTTACAGATGGAAAGTAAACATGTGTGTCACAAATCTGATATCTGATGTTGATACTATTTCTGAGTACAAGAGGCCTACATCAGTAGCATATTCGATTTAATCACAACAAACAGACTGATATTAAACATCATACCAACACAATGCATCAAAGGTTAACCATCAAAGCAGATTTACACATTGAAATACACACATTGTGCACACTATTAATACTGTTCACAAGTATCTGTTCGAACTGTAGAATATACGACAATACAAAGTTACAAATATTAAATGAATACCACATTCTACTAATTGCCAATCAATCTCTGTTGCCAAATATGATAGACAGAAAAGTTTGAAGCTTCAAAATACACTTTCACAGTCTCTATCCCTTTTAAAAAGTTGCACATACTATTTTCTTATAAGCAATAGATCTAGTCAACCGAACATACTCATTCCCGCAAGGTTGTTTATGTTTGGACGGGTGAAAAAGAAAGTTTACAGTACCTTATAAACAGATATCAAGCTCGCTCTCAACGCTTCCATACTATACAGCTGCCTGTCTTTGGTCTACTCCCGCTGGCGTCATGGAGTCGCAGGGCCGTCGCACCCTCCGCGGAGCGCCAGTATCATGCCGCGGGATACAGTTTGGGGCGGTCGGTGAATAACAAGACCTACTTTCACACATCTAACATTTTAATGCACTGTGGAATGGATTATGTAACTATAAAACAATGTATTCTTTCGTGTAGTTTTTTAAAAGAGGGCTAACTATTTTGCTATTTTGGCAGTGGAGACTCTAGTGGAGCGCCAAATTGATTGCCTGTAGAGGACTATATACTCATCTGAATCCTATGTTTGTCGTTAAAAGATACTGTTATGTGCTGCATATTTCATGTGCAAATTGCATAAATGAGAAAAGAAGTAGTTATCATATTTATTTTACGAAGCTATGAACATTTTTGAGGGTTTGATTCATTGTGATTAGATAGCCGAACATTCTTGCAGATGGATTGGCACAGCTGTTTTTGATGAACAGTTGCATTTAGTCTAAAGATACATGTATTGCCATTGAATTATTGCTGATTCAACAAAATGGCCACACACATTCACACACTGTAAATAAAGACTGTGATCATTTCTTGTCGAAGGAATGCATAGAATAAATTATAAATTAATGCATATAACCGACATAAAAACGTAGGTTCTTCTGGTGTAATACTATATAATATAATAGTATATGCCATTTAGCAGACACTTTTATTCAAAGTTACTTACAGTCAAGCATGTATACATATACATTCTTAGATTATACTGAACAAAAATATAAACAGTTACAGTTCATAGAAGGAAATCAGTCAATTGAAATAAATAAATTAGGCCCTAATCTATGGATTTTACATGACTGAGCAGGGCGCAGCCATGGGTGGGCCTGGGAGGGCATAGGCCCACCCACTTGGGAGCCAGGCCCAGGCAATCAGAATTAGTTTTTCCCCACAAAGGAGTTTTATATAGACAGAAATATATATGGTCTCAAACGATCCCTCAGGTGATGAAGCCGGATGTGGAGGTCCTGGGCTGGCGTGGTTACACGTGGTCTGCGGTTATGAGGCCAGTTGGACATACTGCCAAATTCTCTAAAATGATGTTGGAGGTGACTTATGGTAAAGAAATTAACATTTAATTTTCTGCCAACAGCTCTGGTGGACATTCCTGCAGACAGCATGTCAATTTCACACTCCCTCAAAACTTGAGACATCTATGGCATTGTGTTGTGTGACAAAACTGCACATTTTAGAGTGGCCTTTTATTTTCCCCAGCACAAGGTGCACCTGTGTAATGATCATGCTGTTTAATCAACTTGTTCATTTTCCACACCTGTCAGGTGCATGAATTATCTTGGCAAATGAGAAATTCTCACGAACAGGGATGTAAACAAATTTGTGCACAGCATTTAAGATAAATAAACCTTTTGTGCGTATGGAACATTTCTGGGATCTTTTATTTCAGCTCATGAAACATGGGATCAGCACTTTACATGGTGCGTTTATATTTTCGTTCAGTATATATTCAATAACCAGAATAATGCAATTTACTGTAGACCTAATATAAGCCTATTATCACAGCAAGTTAGAAATACACCTTCTGTCTCAGAACTGGATCAGTAATCTCCTGCAAACCACACTGGTGTAGTTATCTGACGGAACTGATCTGAACTCTTGAACTGATCTGTGCTAAGCTTAGTTCTTAGTTCCCCTTCTTTGATTGTGGTGCGATAAGCACTATTTATGTAGTCGGGAGAACTAAAGTGTCTAAGGCAAGTGTCAACACAAAGAGCATGTTCTGTCATGTCCTCATATAGGCTACCATCTCAAATGCACACCTTGCTCTAGGGCCTTGGCCTAAAGACAGTGTTTTAAAGTACAGTGGAGAAAGACAGCTGTGTTACAACTTAACAACAATGGGCCTGTGTTAAATGTGGGGAAAGACGGCTTAGCTTGTATCAACCCTCATTTTGATAGTTGCACTGTCAGAGAGAACGAAGCTGCAACGATTCATCAAACCAACATCTCATTAATACTGCATGCTAATGCATGAAAATAGACGTTAGTGTAGCAGGCAGGCAGCAGGCAGGCTGGATGACAGGAACATTAAGTTTAAATTCCTCTCTCAGATTTGTGCGGACATAAACCCATTTTATATGTATTGACTGAATTGATAAATAGGCTAATAATAATTACTGATCGTTTACAATTGTGGGATAGTGCACCATAGCCTACCCTACATCTGGAAGCCTGGAAGAAAATGAAGCAAGGAAGAATAGAATACACTAGAAAATGACATGATAGACTACAGTAGAATATAACATACGGGAATAGAACCGAATGGAATAGAACAGGCCTATGCCATGATGACAGTGAACCTGTTATGCAAAGTCATATCATAAAATTACCATTGACATCATTTATGAGAAATAGGGTAAATAGCCTACACATGGTGATCTTCCTTTTGACATGAATGATGTTAAATTTCGTAGAATTTTTAGCGTCAATAATTTTCACCGGTCAAGTTTGACATGACTATTTGGCAAGTTGGAGGGAATAGCCGCCGGCAGCAAACAAAGACAAGCTGGTGGAACTAGATTCTCATCAGGACTACTAGCGGCGGAGGAAAACTGCTGAAAGTGGAAGTTACTAGCGCAGGTTACGTCACGGGGCTGGCGACAGAATGTCTGAGTGAGGCGAGAGCAAGCTGCACGTGAACGTGAAGTGAAATCTGGGAAAACAGTGCAATGCGCGAGCGTGTTGAGAGAAGTTGAGGAGGAAAGACAAGGACTCTCGGAGGAGCCCTGAATTAGAATTAAATTGTCAGCAAATTTGATTACTTTGCTGTTTTAGAGCAGCATCAGTGTCTGTTTGCTCTCTCTTGTTCTGGTCTCTCTTGTTCTGGCTGTACTTTTACAGACTGCAACTCACCGTCCAAATACTGTAAATTTATTTGTTTGCAAAGCTGGCAGCCACCCTTTGGCAAATATTGGCATTATGGCACCATCATATCTGATAAACACAGAGATAAAACAATGCACATGTTCTGTTCCAGACAGACTATCAGTGTAAGCATAGCATAATTGTAACCAATTTATCAAACCTATTTGAATCAAATGTGTGCATTTGCTGATATACACTATATATACAAAAGTATGTGGACACCCCTTCAAATTAGTGGATTTGTCTATTTCAGCCACACCCGTTGCTGGCAGGTGTATAAAATCAAGCACACAGCCATGCACTTTCCTTAGACAAACATTGGCATTAGAATGGTCTTACTGAAGAGCTCAGTGACTTTCAACGTGGCACCGTCATAGGATGCCACCTTTCCAGCAAGTCAGTTCGTCAAATCTCTGCCCTGCTAGAGCTGCCCCAGTTAACCTTTAAGTGCTGTTATTGTGAAGTGGCATCGTCTAGGAGCAACACAGACTCAGTACGAAGTGGTAGGCCACACAAGCTCACAGAATGAGACCACCGAGTGCTGAAGCACGTAGCACGTAAAAATTGTCTATCCTCGGTTGCAACACTCACTACCGAGTTCAAATCAAATCAAATCAAATTTTATTTGTCACATACACATGGTTAGCAGATGTTAATGCGAGTGTAGCGAAATGCTTGTGCTTCTAGTTCCGACCATGCAGTAGTATCTAACAAGTAATCTAACAAATTCACAACAACTACCTTATACACACAAGAGTAAAGGAATGAATACGAGTATGTACATATAAATATATGGATGAGCGATGGCTGACCGGCATAGGCAAGATGCAGTAGATGGTATGAAGTACAGTATATACACATGTACATATATGAGATGAGTAATGTAGGATATGTAAACATTATATAAATGGCATTGTTTAAAGTGGCTAGAGATTTGGGTCGATGGCCGGACGGCATAGGCAAGATACA
>QNTS01004145.1:80351-91996 GCA_003317085.1 Hucho hucho | reverse complement strand
CCAGACTACGGTTTGCAACTGCACATGGGGACAAAGATCGTACTTTTTGGAGAAATGTCCTCTGGTCTGATGAAACAAAAATAGAACTGTTTGGCCATAATGACCATCGTTATGTTTGGAGGAAAAAGGGTGAGGCTTGCAAGCTGAAGAACACCATCCCAACCGTGAAGCACGGGGGTGGCAGCATCATGTTGTGGGGGTGCTTTGCTGCAGGAGGGACTGGTGCACTTCACAAAATAGATGGCATCATGAGGAGGAAAATGATGTGGATATATTGAAGCAACATCTCAACACATCAGTCAGGAAGTTAAAGCTTGGTCGCAAATGGGTCTTCCAAATGGACAATGACCCCAAGCATACTTCCAAAGTTGTGGCAAAACTGCGTTTAAATGTATTTGGCTAAGGTGTATGTAAACCTCCGACTTCAACTGTACTTTTAAGGTGAGGAGTTGATGTGTCTTTATACATCTCTGCTTCAACCACTTTACCACACTGAAATGCTCCTGTATGAGGACCAACTCTCAATTCATCCCTCCTCCTCTCCCTCCCTCTGTTCTCCAGCCATACTCCACCTCTCTCCCTGGTCCAGCCAGAGCAGAGGTCTGAGAGGGGCCACAGGTTGTCAGGTAGTGAATGCTTCCTGTGTTCATCTCTTTCATTCTAAAGCCCAAATATTGTGGTGGGAGTTCCAGTCCTGTATGTATAGTGAATGAGACTGGATCACACAGCTATCCTATAAATGGGAATGCACAGTCCAGAAACAACATGGCCGCCACACCAGTCCAGTAAAAAACATGATTGACTGTAGAACTGTACACAGATGGAATCCTATGCTCCTTACCAGGGGGATGAGTTGGGAAGTGAAGAAAACCTGTTTATCATGCTAAGTGCTTATGGGGTGTCAGTCTCCATATAATGTATTTTATTCATAAACAGTTTTTGTAATGTTTCGGTTTTATTAATGTAAAGTCAATGTTCATGTGTAAGTCATGGAAATGAACAGTATAATAGGAAATCAGGTAAGGTCCGTTCACAACAATGGCCTGTTGCTAAACAGCTCACGTCGCTCCACTGGTGTGCTTGCCAAAGTGCCTATTATCTCCTTCTCTGTGAAACGAAACCCATTACACACACACACACACACACACACACACACACACACACACACACACACACACACACACACACACACACACACACACACACACACACACACACACACACACTCTGCCCTCATATCTCCATGGAGGGCCTTTCACACTCAAGGAGTTCTGTGCTCTTTTCCAGCACTTTAATAATGACTTTGGGCAGAGAGCTCTGCTGTTGAGCAGCCTGCTCAGTCAGATGCTTCCTCCTCTGCTCTGCCAGTGGAAGATAATGCAGATATCAAACATCCAAATTCTGCTTAGTAGAGCCGCGATGGTGAGGACATTAACATGCAAATAGCTTTCCTGACTGTGGCGAACAAGCTCCACTGAACATGTGTCATGATGGGGGAACTTAACAATTCAACTGGAAATGTAGTCAGGGAAAAATGCATACCAGATCATAGAAGTTTCTAAATGTTTCCTGGGG
The DNA here is from genome assembly GCA_003317085.1 of Hucho hucho. NCBI lineage: Eukaryota > Metazoa > Chordata > Actinopteri > Salmoniformes > Salmonidae > Hucho > Hucho hucho. Next base: position 90,421 of record QNTS01004145.1, on the reverse strand, counting down.
CATTGAAATACATTAGAGTGTTTGTTGATAAAAAGCAGTTATAGCAATGTTAATGTGTCAGAACTGTAGTGCACAGTACATACAGCAGCCACTTGGTCTGAAAAGCCATGCTTGGCTGTCACAATACAGTATGGAAAAGTAGTGTAACTCTACCACTGAGCTGATTGACTTGAGTCTGAGCCCTCATGCACCAGTGGTTAGCAGAAGAAAAAGTTTGCAAACCCTCAGGGGGATGTTTGGTGCCAGGTTGAGAACAAAGTGGCCACAGCTCCAGTTCTTAGAACCTGTCTGCAGGTAGTGCACTACTTTTGACCAGGGACCATAGGGCACTGAGTAGGGTGGCATTTGGGATGCAGGCCAGTGTAACTGTCCAACTACACCTTAGGGAGCTGATGGGCCTGAGACGGTCAGAGCAGGCGACAGCAGTTGAGGCGTTGGGGATATGTCTACCTCATGCTACTTCTATAAAGCTAGTAATGGCTTGTGAGACTTCTAAAAACATAATGTCTGATTCCTGTTCTAACTAGGTAAGATGGACATCTCTGAGAACAGGCAGGTGAAGTAATGCTTGGCTAAGTTGCTATGTGTTTGATAAAGCGTCTATTTCAAAAGTGTGCGTTCTATCTAAAATATACCACATTTCTGTCTCTGAGTTTGATAAACTGTGTGGGCATGTGTCACCTGCCCTGCCTGGCCCTCCAGCCTGGCCCCTGTGTGCTGAGCGTAGCAGGGCCTGACGTCAGCAGGGGTGAGAGGGTGACTGGTGTCCCCTGAGAGTGGCCCGGAGCGACGGCTGGAGGAGGCTCTCAGTACCCACACACCCTCCAGACGCTGGGCCCCGGCCCCTGGAGGCCCAGGTGGGCTGCGTGGAGGGCCTCTGTTCCCCTCCCACGCACACACTCTCCAGGGAACCCAGCTCCCACACAAATTAGCCAGACACACTCCACTGGATGCAACGGCTAACTCAGCTCAACAACATACGCACCCAGAGAGCACACACACACAGCTACACTCAACAACACACACACTGCTACACTCAACAACACACACACAGCTACACTCAACAACACACACACAGCTACACTCAACAACACACACACAGCTACACTCAACAACACACACACAGCTACACTCAACAACACACACACACGGTAGCCAGGTCGAACACATAAAGCCAGCGAACCCCCACCTTACAGAGACAGATCTATACAGAGCGAATGGTACTTGGCGAGACACTCTCCAGACCTTGCTCTAACAAGAAATACCACGTCAATCCCTTGGTTCAACCTAGCTAAACTTTGCAAAGTGGAATTACAGAACCTGTGCTTACTCTTTTTAGCAAGCCATGCACTGCTGGGCTTGTTTTAGCTGCTGAACATAACATGCCCCATGAACATACATTTCCCACATAGTAGAGAGCCAGGTAAACATGTACTGTTGACTAAAGACAGGTACGGTAAACAAATGATCCTCCTTCATCAATAAACATTCACATCTACAAACATATACCATCACACATCCACCCCCTGCCCAACACACACACCTACCTCCTAAGGGATGAGTCAAGCCCTTAAACTAGATGTGATCATTCATAGGGATTCAGATCCATGAGTGATGTGTCTCCTTTCTCTCTCTCTCTCTCTCTCTCTCTCTCTCTCTCTCTCTCTCTCTCTCTCTCTCTCAGTGAAGAGGGCCTTTTGAAATAACATCAGGTTCTACCTCATTAAACACAGCCTAATGAAACATGCTCCTCTAACATTATGCAAACAAAGACACACAGTCAGGCACGCAGACCGACAGACACACACGCAAATACATTCAATCTCTCTCTCTATTTCTCTCACACCCATCCACACACACACAGAAGAAGGACAGTAGTTACAAGGTAAAGTGTGTGTATGAAAATAATTGTCAGTTTGATATCATTAACACTATTCAGACTAATACAAGTATGAAATAAGTCTGAGAAAAGTGACCTAGAAAATATCACGTCACTTCAGACCATTCGGCAAGTTTTCGTGGACCACGCACGCACGCACGCACGCACGCACGCACACACACACACACACACACACACACACACACACACACACACACACACACACACACCTCCCTGGTTGCTTCTGTGTTGTGTTTTATGCTGGAGGTGTAGTGTGATTGGCTGGGATGGGGTGATGGAGAAAGAGGAGGAGATGGGGAGCTCTGAGAGGCAGCAGAGCGTGCAGGGCCAGTCTGTTGTCATTTAAAGGACCGCTTGTTTATGTCTGGCTCTTTTAATTATCTGTGGTGTAACATTCTGACGCTGCCTGCATTTTAAAAGGCCGAGCGGAGAACCCTCCACCGGCAGACTCACAGCAAACAAAGAGAGACAGTAAATACGCTAACAATACCTCAACCAGAGCATCACACACAATAGACAGAAAACACACAACACATGCTTAGTATAACACACCCAATGCATTTGTTATGAAGATGAGATATGAAATACTGTAGAAAAGATACAAAACATAAAAACCTCTCAGACCAACGACATGAAGCACACTATTTTTTAATATTATTTTATTTAACCTTTATTTAACCAGGTAGGCAAGTTGAGAACAAGTTCTCATTTACAACTGCGACCTGGCCAAGATAAAGCAAAGCAGTTCGACACATACAACAACACATAGTTACACATTGGAGTAAACAAACACACAGTCAATAATACAGTAGGAAAAAAACAAATCTATATACAATGTGTGCAAATGAGGTAGGATAAGGAACATAAGGCAATGAATAGGCCATGGTGGCAAAGTAATTACAGTATAGCAATTTAACACTGGAATGGTAGAAGCAGGAGATGAATGTGCAAAGTTAAAATACTGGGGTGCAAAGGAGCAAGATAAATGAATGAATACGGTAGGGGAAGAGGTAGTTGGTTGGGCTATTAACAGATGGGCTATGTACAGGTCAGGTGATCTGTGAGCTGCTCTGACAGCTGGTGCTTAAAGCTAGTGAGGGAGATAAGTGTCTCCAGTTTCAGAGATTTTTGTAGATCGTTCCAGTCATTAGCAGCAGAGAACTGGAAGGAAAGGCGGCCAAAGGAGGAATTGGCTTTGGGGGTGACCAGTGAGATATACCTGCTGGAGCGCGTGCTACGGGTGGGTGCTGCTATGGTTACCAGCGAGCTGAGATAAGGCGGGGCTTTACCTAGCAGGGACTTGAAGATGACCTGGAGCCAGTGGGTCTGGCGACGAGTATGTAGCGAGGGCCAGCCGACTAGAGCATACAGGTTGCAGTGGTGGGTGATATAAGGGGCTTTGGTGACAAAGCGGATGGCACTGTGATAGACTGCATCCAGTTTGCTGAGTAGAGATTGGAAGCTGTTTTGTAGATGACATTGCCGAAGTCGAGGATCGGCAGGATAGTCAGTTTTACTAGTGCAAGTTTGGCAGCATGAGTGAAGGAGGCTTTGTTGCGAAATAGAAAGCCGATTCTAGATTTGATTTTGGATTGGAGATTTAATGTGAGTCTGGAAGGAGAGTTTACAGTCTAGCCAGACACCTAGGTATTTGTAGTTGTCCACATATTCTAGGTCAGAGCCGTCCAGGGTACTGATGCTAGTCGGGCGGGTGCAGGCAGCGAACGGTTGAAAAGCATGCATTTGGTTTTACTAGCGTTTAAGAGCAGTTGGAGGCCACGGAAGGAGTGTTGTATGGCATTGAAGCTCGTTTGGAGGTTAGTTAACACAGTGTCCAAAGAAGGGCCAGAATTATACAGAATGTTGTCGTCTGCATAGAGGTGGATCAGAGAATCACCAGCAGCAAGAGCGACATCATTGATGTATACAGAGAAGAGAGTTGGCCCAAGAATTGAACCCTGTGGCACCCCTATAGAGACTGCCAGAGGCCCGGACAACAGGCCCTCCGATTTAACACACTGAACACTGTCTGCAAAGTAGTTGGTGAACCAGGCGAGGCAATCATTTGAGAAACCAAGGCTGTTGAGTCTGCCGATAAGGATGTGGTGATTGACAGAGTCGAAAGCCTTGGCCAGGTCAATGAATATGGCTGCACAGTAATGTCTCTTATCAATGGCGGTTATGATATCATTTAGTACCTTGAGTGTGGCTGAGGTGCACCCGTGACCAGCTCAGAAACTGGATTGCACAGAGGAGAAGGTACGGTGGAATTCGAAGTGGTCAATGATCTGTTTATTAACTAGGCTTTTGAAGACTTTAGAGAGGCAGGGCAGGATGGATATAGGTCTATAGAAATTTGAGTCTAGAGTGTCACCCCCTTTGAAGAGGGGGATGACCGCGGCAGCTTTCCAATCTTTAGGGATCTCGGACGACACGAAAGAGAGGTTGAGCAGACTGGTAATAGGAGTTGCAACAATGGCGGCGGATAGTTTTAGAAAGAGAGGGTCCAGATTGTCTAGCCCAGCTGATTTGTACGGGTCCAGGTTTTGCAGCTCTTTCAGAACATCTGCTATCTGGATTTGGGTAAAGGAAAAGCTGGGGAGGCTCGGACAAGCTGCGGAGCTGTTGGCCGGGGTTGGGTTAGCCAGGAGGAAAGCATGGCCAGCCGCAGAGAAATTTTCGATTATCATGGATTTATCGGTGGGGACCGTGTTACCTAGCCTCAGTGCAGTATGCAGCTGGGAGGAGGTGCTATTGTTCTCCATGGACTTGACAGTATCTCAAAACTTTTTGGAGTTAGAGCTACAGGATGCAAATTTCTGTTTGAAAAAGCTAGCCTTTGCTTTCCTGACTGACTGCGTGTATTGGTCCCTGACTTCCCTGAACAGTTGCATATCGCGGGGACTATTCGATGCAATAGCAGTCCGCCACAGGATGTTCTTGTGCTGGTCAAGGGCAGTCAGGTCTGGAGTGAACCAAGGGCTGTATCTGTTCTTAGTTCTACATTTTTTGAAAGGGGCATGCTTATTTAAGATGGTGAGGAAGTTGCTTTTAAATAACGACCAGGCATCCTCGACTGACGGAATGAGGTCAATATCCTGCCAGGATACCCGGGCCAGGTTGATTAGAAAGGCCTGCTCGCAGAAGTGTTTCTATAAAGACTGTATGAAATATAAACGTCAGTCATTCCAGATAGGCTGGTGCATCTTGTTGGCTGGTTAAAATGTTGTTTTTTAGCGCAAAAGGATAATTATTTCACCTGATCTAGTTTCACTTTGGGATTTGACGTAAATAAACAAACGTCGATATTTGACCGATTAATTCCGCATGGTTACAGAGTTCAAACAGAAACAACTCAAAGGGCAGGTATTATTTCCGAGTGGTTAAGGTTAGTGCATAAAACTAAATAATAATAAACAATGCTGTTTCCATTTCGTATCATCAAGTACTCTGCTTTCTAGAGCAGGTGTTCCCAAACTGGGGTACGCGCAATGCCGTCAGGGATACACCAAATAAAAATGTGATTTACAATTTAAAAAATAATATAAAATAATAATATAAAAAATTCAAAATAATATAAAAGAAATAATATTTTCCAACGGGGCTATACATTTCGGTTAGGTTTTTTTCTCGCCTGAGTAGCCTCGTTTCACTACCAAAAATAAAATTTAACTATCTAGTGTTCAGCGAATTAACAACACAATGTCAAATACAGGTAGCCTAGTTAAATAATTAACATCCAATCACATGAACCATTACTCTCTCGCGGGAATTCCACTAACGGTCCGTATGTAGCCAAACATAGCTGCTGCTCATTCCGTTTGCTCGAAAATTGATAAATGGTAATAAAAAGTAAGGCCCGCGTTCATAGAGAAACATACCATCTCTACTGGTAGTAGTGCTACTACCAGCAGTACTAGACCTGCACCTGTCGACGACACAAGTTGTTCTGCTTCCACGAGCACATCCAATGCTAGCATCAGTAATTCTACATTTGTTGTTAGCCCAGCTAGCATGGACACCGACAGATGTGAATCTGACTGAGCCGAAGAGCTACTGCCCCCTTACCCGGGAAACCACCGAACAACAGACAGGGACGTTGGACCATCGAAGAGATGCAAATATGATGAGAACTACATTGATTTGGGGTTCACTTATATTGGGAGTAGTGCCTTTCCTCAGCCACATTGTGTCATATGTGCAAAAGTACTATCTCACAACTCGATGAAACCTTCTCTCTTGTCCAGACATTTAGAAACAAAACATGCCAATTTGAAAAATAAGCCACGGGAGTTTTTTGAGCGAGAATTAAGAAGACTTTCGAGTAGTAAGACGTATATAAAAGCAACAGATACCATTAATAAGAAGGGGCTAGAAGCGTCTTATACGGTGAGCTACCGAGTGGCTAGGACAGGCAAGCCCCATACTATTGTGGAGGACTTCATGCTTCCTGCTGCCGCAGATATGGCTGGGACATTGCTTGGGGTAAAGGCCAAACAAACTATACAGACAATGCCTTCATCAAACAACACTGTTTCACGACACATCAGTGACATGGCAGGAGATGTTTTGAAACAAATACTGCTTTGCATACAAGCCAGTGAATTATATGCGTTACAGCTGGATGAGTCAACAGACGTGGAGGGCCTGGCACAGCTCCTGGTATATGTCCGTTACATTTACGGGGGGTCAATTAAGGAAGAGATCCTCTTCTGCAAACCACTGGAATCCAGGACAACAGGAGAGGATATTTTTAAAGTACTGTACAGCTTTGTGACATCAAATGGACTTTGGTGGTCAAGATGTGTTGGTATCTGTACTGATGGCGCAAACGCCATGACAGGGAGACATAGTGGAGTGGTAACGCGTGTGCAAGCAGTTGCTCCCGACGCCACTTGGGTACACTGCAGCATCCACCGAGAGGCTCTTGCTGCCAAGGGAATGCCTGACAGCTTGAAAGACGTTTTGGACACTACAGTGTTAAAGCAAGGACCCTGAACTCTCGTGTATTTTCTGCACTATGCAATGATATGTGCAGCGACCATGTAATGCTTTTACAACATACAGAAGTGCACTGGTTATCAAAGGGCAAAGTATTGACACTTTTCTTTGAATTGAGAGACGAGCTTAAAGTTTTCTTTACTGACCATAATTTTCACTTGTCTGACCGCTTGCATGATGACGAGTTTCTCACACGACTGGCCTATCTTTTTATCGCCTGAATGATCTGAATCTAGGATTACAGGGACTCCCCGCAACTATATTCAATGTGTGCGACAAAATGATTAAGAAGTTGGAGCTCTTCTCTGTCTGCATTAACAAGGACAACACACAGGTCTTACGGACAATGTCAAATGTTAAATAGCGAAGCACCTGAGTGAGTTGGTTGCGCAATTACGCAGGTACTTTCCCGAAACGCAACTGGATTCCTTATCCCTTTCATGCCCTGCCTCCAGTCCACTTACCGATATCTGAACAAGAGAGCCTCATAGAAATTGCAACAAGCGGTTCTGTAAACATTTAATTTAATTAGAAGGCACTGCCAGATTTCTGGATTTGGCTGCGCTCAGAGTATCCTGCCTTGGCAAATCGTGCTGTTAAGACACTGATGCCCTTTGCAACCACGTACCTATGTGAGAGTGGATTCTCGGCCCTCACTAGCATGAAAACGAAATACAGGCACAGACTGTGTGTGGAAAATGATTTAAGACTGAGACTCTCTTCAATACAACCCAACATTGCAGAGTTATGTGCATCCTTTCAAGTGTAACCAATGTGAAATGGCTAGCTAGTTAGCGGGGTGTGCGCTAATAGCGTTTCAATCGGTGACGTCACTCGCTCTGAGACCTTGAAGTAGTTGTTCCCCTTGCTCTGCAAGGGCTGCAGCTTTTGTGGAGCGATAGGTAACGATGCTTCGTGGGAGGCAGTTTTTGATGTGTGCAGAGGATCCCTGGTTCGAGCCCAGGTAGGGGTGAGGAGAGGGACGGAAGCTATACTGTTACACAAGCACACCCTTCTCATTAACCTATGGTGAGTTATTTACAATTTTTGATTAACAAATAAGGTTTTATATGTAAGACGGCTAAATAAAGAGCAAAATGATTGATTATTATTATATTATTATTTGTGCCCTGGTCCTATAAGAGCTCTTTGCCACTTCCCATGAGCCGGGTTGTGACAAAAACTCACACTCATTCTTATGTTTAATAAATGTACCGTATAGTGTGTGTCTGTACCGTATAGTGGGACTGGCCACCCCTCATAGCCTTGTTCCTCTCTAGGTTTCTTCCTAGATTCTGGCCTTTCTAGGGAGTTTTTCCTAACCACCGTGCTTCTACACCTGCATTGCTTGCTGTTAGGGGTTTTAGGCTGGGTTTCTGTATAGCACTTTGTGACATCAGCTGATTTAAGAAGGGCTTTATAAATACATTTGATTTGATTTGAGTTGTGTGTGGCAGACTTACAATGATGGCAAAAGACAACATTTGAGAGTGCGCTGACCCTGGTGCTAGAGGGAGTACGCAGCTGGAGGTTGAATGTTTGAAGGGGTACGGGACTATAAAATTTTGTGAACCACTGTTCTAGAGCATAATGAACTGCTGTGGTGCAGTGGTCTAAGCTGCATGCTCTCATTCTGTCCGAGCCGTGTTGTACCATCATTTTTAGATTTTTCCGGTGAACGGCATATATCGACGTTCTCTGGTCCCAGTCTGCCCCTGGCTGGTAGTGTATGACTATTTATGTACATGTTTTATTTCACTAGGCAAGCCAGTTAAGAACAAATTCTTATTTTACAATGACAGCCTACCCCGGCCAAACCCTCCCTTAACCCGGACGGCGCTGTGCCAATTGTGCGCCACCCTATGGGACTCCTATGACACAGCCGGTTGTGATACAGCCCGGGATCGAAGCAGGGTCTATATTGATGCCTCAAGGACTGAGATTCAGTGCCTTAGACCGCTGCACCACTCGGGAGCAATGGTTGCAGCTACCTGTGAGGCAGAGAGCAGTAGTCAGTGACAGATGGAAGTACATTTAAATGGAAAAGACACCGCGTATACAGAATAAATATTATAAACGGAGGTCAAACCCCCGCTGTCGGCTAGTAATTGGTCCCAGAGTGTCAGTGGTGTAATGCCCCTGTGTTGTGTTCCTGGGCTAGCCAGCACACATACTCACGCACACACACACACACACACATACAGACACACACACTTGCATGTACTGAACCCCGTCTCTCATTACCTTGTCAGACTACGCAACTGGAAGGAATACAGATGAATGACAGAATGATAAAAGACCAAATCTGACAGATGAGTTGGGGAACAGAAATGCAGGTTGGAATTTATTTAACCACTTTGCTAACATTGCTAACATTATAACTAACCCTAATGTTAAATTAAACAAATAAAACATTATCATGATTTTTTTACAATATATAGCCAATTTTGACTTTGCAGCCGGCCCATCTAGTGGAAATCGCTCAACTCTTCCTGCAGGACAAGATTCTTCCCAATAAACATCAACATGTAACTGAAATACCCTGTTTGATGAACAGAAGAGGGAACCTTCAAGCAAATACTGTAACAGTCCATGTCTTTCTCTTCTTATTCAAACTGTATTGAGGGCTACAGTAAACAAACTTGTATTTGTACAGTTATTGCTTACATCAGCATAGCACTGCCTCATAAATAATCCCAGTCAACCCCTTAGCTCCTTCATGTTTAGACTAAAGGCCCATCTCCAACAACAGCCATCATGTTGCTACACTTCATCTTTATAGAGAGCTAAATGTGGATGATTGAATTGTCCCCTGTTGATTCTGTTAATCATTTGACAAATATGCCACTTCCAACTGTCTGCAGTAACTATCTAGAGGCACATGGAGTCAAAACTGTCCCACATTCCTTGGTAAGTGTGGGACCGGGTGCTACCTGCCCCTCTCCCAGAGGCCGGGTGCTCTTCCCTTCTGATTAGTCCTCCTATTGGGTAATAGAGTGATTTATCCCCTGTAGGACCCCCCCTCCTCTCTCCTTAATCAGAAATCCCTGGGCTAATTAGCCCCTAGTCAGCCCAGGTCCCTGAACAGAGCAGGCTCACACAGCAATTAGACCTTCTGCCTAATATTAGCTCAATGGGAGAAGGAGGTAGGGAGGTAGGGAGGGAGGGA
>QNTS01004145.1:48587-62147 GCA_003317085.1 Hucho hucho | reverse complement strand
GTGTATGTGTGTGTATGTGATGTGTAGGTCAGTGTGTATGTGTGTGTATGTGATGTGTAGGTCAGTGTATGTGTGTGTTTGTGATGTGTAGGTCAGTGTATTTGTGTGCATGATATGTGTAGGTCAGTGTATATGTGTGTGTACGTGATGTGTAGGTCAGTGTATGTGATGTGTAGGTCAGTGTATGTGTGTGTATATGATGTGTAGGTCAGTGCATATGTGGGTGTATGTGATGTGATGTGATGTGTAGGCCAGTGTATATGTGTGAGTATGTGATGTGTAGGCCAGTGTATATGTGTGAGTGTGTGTTGTGTAGGTCAGTGTATGTGATGTGTAGGTCAGTGTATATGTGTGTGTATGTGATGTGTAGGTCAGTGTATATGTGTGTGTATGTGATGTGTAGGTCAGTGTATGTGTGTGTTTGTGATGTGTAGGCCAGTGTATGTGTGTTTTTGTGATGTGTAGGTCATTGTATGTGATGTGTAGGTCAGTGTACGTGATGTGTAGGTCATTGTACATGTGTGAGTTTGTGATGTATAGCTCAGTGTGTATGTGATGTGTATGTCAGTGTATATGTGTATGTGATGTGTAAGTCAGTGTATGTGTGCGTTTGTGATGTGTAGGCCAGTGTATGTGTGTTTATGTGATGTGTAGGTCAGTGTATGTGATATGTAGGTCAGTGTATTTGTGTGCATGATATGTGTAGGTCAGTGTATATGTGTGTGTACGTGATGTATAGGTCAGTGTATGTGATGTGTAGGTCAGTGTATGTGTGTGTATATGATGTGTAGGTCAGTGCATATGTGGGTGTATGTGATGTGATGTGATGTGTAGGCCAGTGTATATGTGTGAGTATGTGATGTGTAGGCCAGTGTATATGTGTGAGTGTGTGTTGTGTAGGTCAGTGTGTATGTGTGTGTATGTGATGTGTAGGTCAGTGCATATGTGGGTGTCTGTGATGTGATGTGATGTGTAGGTCAGTGTGTATGTGTGTGTATGTGATGTATAGGTCAGTGTATGTGTGTGTTTGTGATGTGTAGGTCAGTGTATGTGTGTGTTTGTGATGTGTAGGTCAGTGTTTGTGTGTGTATGTGATGTTTAGGTCAATGTATGTGATGTGTAGGTCAGTGTATGTGATGTGTAGGTCAGTGTATATGTGTGTACGTGATGTGTAGGTCAGTGTATGTGATGTGTAGGTCAGTATGTGATGTGTAGGGCAGTGTATATGTGTGTATGTGATGTGTAGGTCAGTGTGGCCACTGCTTGTGCTGTTCCTCACTGATTGTCTCCAGCACTTGGCGTCTTGCTCGGTCAGCTGTTGCGTAAGATGCAGAGAGATGTGTACATTCACCACCTGACTCTGCAACAAGGCCACGAGTGAAGGCAGCCTGTTGCATTGGTGACATCTTCAACCTTGTAGCCAGTGACACGACACTTGGTCGGCTAAGGATGTCATGTGTAATGAAGACGTTTGTTCCAGTCTTCTTATGCTTGTGGGATGGTACGCCCTCAGATGGTGGATAGACTGTGTTAGTATCCTCCTCTGACTCCTCATCACTCTCCGACTCCAAGCTGGACATTGCCGTCACCTCCTCCAGCTCCTTTTCACAGCGGGACTGTCTGGCTGCTGCGGCAGCTTGACGCTCCTCTCGCCGCTTCACCTTGAGGTGCAGCTTTTTGTCCAATACACCAAATGTGGCCACTCTGTCAGTCTTCATGCTGGCCAAGAAAGCTAGGTCTTCTGGGTTATCAATCAGCTTTTCAACATTTGGAGGCCACAGCGGAAATGTGGCATCAAGTCTGCACTCCATTTTCTCCAAATGTTTCGCTGTAGTCTCACTGGAGCGCATGGCCTGGGAGATTTTCCGCAGCTTGTTGTTAGCATTGACTAAGTCTACCATCTTGTGGCACGCACGCTTGTCGCTCACCATTGGGATGTTGGCTTTCTTGTAAAATGGCCGCACCTGCTTCAAGACAACCTTGGCTGCCTCGAACTGCGACAATGCTCCATTTGCACCAGGTTTCTTGGCAAGCATGCAGCGTAAGATCTGACGACCAGTTGGCAGTTTGGCCCCGGTGATGATGCCATCCTCACTGGTGATGCTGGGGCCCAGACCAAAGACCAGGCTGCGACTGCTAGTCTGGCAGGGACCAGTTGGTGAGGGCAGCATCTTAGGAGAGCTGGATCCTGGGGTGGGTTGTGTTGTGCAGTGCCTGAGAATGAAAAGGATACAAGCTCAAGGATAGTGTTTAAAATCATATCTTACCATACTTAATATCACTCAATTATGATAAACCATTCTTGCATAAGCCTCAAATTTTAGCTGTCTAACTTCATCATAACTTACCGTTACATCACTACCAGAGTAGCTAGATGTGCTTGCAAATATACAAATATACTTCAAATGTTAATCTACTGTAACAACTACAATGCTACTCTCAATAAACATGAGACATCTATACTCTGAATATGACATTGTCCACTCTAGAATACTGTTGATGTTAAGCTTAATAGCTTAGCTAACATAGATAGCTAACTGTGGTTAGCAAACTGTTGCTAGCTAATGTTAGCTAGATGTAATGAGCACCAAATACCTATAAATATGACTTAAATGACTTATGATAAATAAGTATACAAAGACACAACTACAGATATGATAGTAATATGTAATAATACATACCCAACACAGAAAGATCACCTCAAACAGAAAGATCACCTCAGTTTTCTTGAGCTGTAGTATTGTTTACCTCAGATCTCCATGGCGACCATTGAGCACTGTTAACCACTTTATCCAACAAAAACAGATGTGTGGTGGCACCCCTAAATCATCATGTACTGGAAAAATATTTTGCATGTGTTGTTTCTACATATATTGGAACACTTTTAGCACCCAGCCATATCAAAATTCAAGAATTGTGTTTTTTGATGCACCCTAGTGTATGTGATGTGTAGGTGGTCACTATCACCCCAGGGTCTTTATTCCACTGTTCTTTCTACCATCTGAAAACAGCTTAAATGTCATGTTACTAGTTTGTTTTGCTCAATTCAAATATCTATTGATCCCAGCCAAGCAAAGCAATAGTATTTGAGATTCAACCTCCTAGAAGTTGTTTTCATCCCTCTCCTTTAGGAGATGTTTACTGAGGCTTTACAGAGCCAGTGATTCAACACCACATCCAGAACACACAGAGGCCACACAGACACAAACAGGCCCAAACGTTTAGCTCAACTATCTTGAGAGCTGGTGCAGATATGTCTTAAAGAAATATTTCATAATTCTATCTATATTGCCTACTGTACATGTGTTATACTTTAAAATAGCACATAGAGGCCTGGCTGAATATCATTGGTCAACACATTGATCATGAGTCATGGCCAATAGGACTGCACTAATCAAAAAGGCATTTTCATGATGTCAAACGCATAATCACATTATTGAACGTGGCCATTCCTCCTCCATTCCACCACTAAGGCTCTGACAGAACCGATCCAGGTGTAGAGGGAAGGGGAGGACATTCTGCTTTAAAAACCACAGCCTATTCAGATCTCTAAATGGTGTTCACTATGAGGCTGGGGAAGCTGTTGTTCAATGGAAAGGCTGAATGGTTTCACAGAGAGCTATGTTCACCATCACCACAGCAGCAGGTCACCTATTCACACATTGATTAGTGTTAAACAGCAGCAGAACTAAAAGCATTTTCCAATACATCCTCATATTAGAGGGACTTTAAACAACACGCAGGCACACAAGCCCACACACACACCCACCCACACACACACACCTACACACCCACACACACACACACACACACACACACACACACACACACACACACACACACACACACACACACACACACACACACACACCTACACACACACACACATCCATTCCTCCTCTTTCTCCTCTCTCCTCTTCTCTGACAGTGGGGGACATTATGATCGTTAGCTGAACCCACCTCCCTTGTTTTGTCAGCAAAACGCTCCCCAGAGCAGAGCACTTATCACGGTAGAGAAAGGCTTTAGGCTCTCCTTTCCTTACAGCGAAGAGAGAGGAAAATATATGGTTCAATTATAGTGTCTGTCAGCCCTTTATGAGCTGGTGATGGACTGAGTCGAGTTGAGCTTGATGCTGGAGAGAGAGAGAAAGAGAGAGAACGAGAAAGAGAGAACGAGAAAGAAAAAGAAAGAGAATGAGAGCGAGAGAGAGACGAGAGAGAGAAATAACTCAATCCTCAAACTAAAGCTTGTTGCAAAATGCAAAGATTCAGTGACTCAACTGGCACTCTCATCCACGCAGTCTCTGGCATAAGAACAGAAAACTGGTGTGTTAAGCGATTCCAGTCAACTCTGAACAAACCAACAGGTATAAAGCTGAACGGCAGTGAATCTGATCCACTGTGAAGCACTTTGAGATTCTCAAGCAAGAGTCAACCAGGGACCCGAGAGAGAGTCAAACCTGTTACCTAACAGAAGTGATTCAGTGAGTCATTCTCTACTAGATCGTGATGAGGGTGTGCAGACAGACTGGAGGGGGACATCTATCTGTTAGTCGCTGCAGGACAAAGTATTCAGCCAGCCAGCCAGCCAGTGGAGAGAGGAATAGTGGAAGGAGAAGGAGAGTCTGGAGAACAGGGAGCTGGCTTTGGTCTTCCCATGTATTCTCAGCCCTCCAGACAGACAGACAGACAGACAGACAGACAGACAGACAGACAGACAGACAGACAGACAGACAGACATGAGGCCCCAAACAGAGAGGGAATGTAGAACCAACCAGCCACACACACTCACAACAACAACAACAACAACACTTAAATAAACTAGAAAGAGAAACACAAATACAGTTGGAAAGATGAAAATGTATACCCAGCCTACTAAGACAACAGGTACAGTTGAAGTGGGAAGTTTACATACACTTAGGTTGGAGTCATTACAACTCGTTTTTCAACCACTCCACAAATTTCTTGTTAACAAACTATAGTTTTGGCAAGTCGGTTAGGACATCTACTTTGTGCACGACACAAGTCATTTTTCAAACAATTGTTTACAGCCAATTGGAGGTGTACCTGTGGATGTATTTCAAGGCCTACCTTCAAACTCAGTGCCTCTTTGTTTGACATCATGGGAAAATCTAAAGAAATCAGCCAAGATCTCAGAAAAAAAAATTGTAGACCTCCACAAATCTGGTTCATACTTGGGAGCAATTTCCAAACACCTGAAGGTACCACGTTCATCTGTACAAACAATAGTACGCAAGTATAAACACCAGTGTATATGTGTGAGTGTGTGTTGAGGCCGCTCAGCAAGGAAGAAGCCACTGCTCCAAAACCGCCATAAAAAAGCCAGACTACGGTTTGCACATGGGGACAAAGATCATACTTTTTGAAGAAATGTCCTCTGGTCTGATGAAACAAAAATAGAACTGTTGGCCATAATGACCATCGTTATGTTTGGAGGAGAAAGGGGGAGACTTGCAAGCCGAAGAACCATGCCAACCGTGAAGCTCGGGGGGTTCTTTGTGGGGGTGCTTTGCTGCTGGAGGGACTGGTGCACTTCACAAAATAGATGGTGGCATCAGGAGGCAGAAAAATGATGTGGATATATTGAAGCAACATCTCAAGACATCAGTCAGGAAGTTAAAGCTTGGTCGCAAATGGGTCTTCCAAATGGACAATGACCTCAAGCATACTTCCAAAGTTGTGGTAAAATGGCTTAAGGACAACAAAGTCAAGGTATTGGAGTGTCCATCACAAAGCCCTGACCTCAATCAAATAGAACATTTGAGGGCAGAACTGAAAAAGCATGTGCGAGCAAGGAGGCCTACAAACCTGACTCAGTTTCACCAGCTCTGTCAGGAGGAATGGGCCACAATTCACCCAATTTATTGTGTGAAGCTTGTGGAAGGCTACCCGAAACGTTTGACCCAAGTTAAACAATTTAAAGTCAATGCTACGACATACTAATTGAGTGTATATTTAACTTCTGACCCACTGGGAATGTGATGAAAGAAATAAAAGCTGAAGTAAATCATTCTCTCTACTATTCTGATATTTCACATTCTTAAAATAAAGTGGTGATCCTAACTGACCTAAAACAGGGAATTTTTACTAGGATTAAATGTCAAGAAGTGTGAAAAACTGAAAAGAAAATGATTTGGCTAAGGTGTATGTAAACTTCCGACTTCAACTGTACATGTATAACACACAGCACAGACAGAATACACACATACTGTAGCAGTAGGATGTATCTGCATGTGCGAGACGGGCCTACAATCTCAGTTGTAATCAAAGGCCAGTCGGTATGTGATAGAGGAGCTAAACCACACTCCAATCTGAGGAGCTAATGGCAGGGGAGGGAGGCAGGGCCAGGACAGATTAACAAATATTACACAGCCCTTCAGAAAGCAATTCCAGTCCAGACCAGTTCAGGCCCACGTCTATGACAACCCCACAGGATCAGCACCTGCAGCAGCACGAGGCGAACCAAGGTAACCAAACAAAAGCGTAGAGAACCCCAGCAACAGCTCTCTTGCTGTTGCCACACCTCAACATCTCAGTAAGACAAATCAACAACAGTGTGTCTATGACAACCCCATAGCATCAGCAACGGCACCAACCAATGGTGAACCACGGTGACCAAACATACGGCATCTAAAACATTCCATTGTAGTTGCCACACGTCAGTGTGACAGATCAACAATGTGAGAGCTACTGTTCCTGATTTTTATTTTATTTAACCTTTATTTAACTAGGCAAGTCAGATAAGAACAAATACGTATTTTACAATGACGGCCTCCTCTAACCGTGGAGGTTCTGGGATTACGCTGGATTATATACGTTTTTATCAACTGTGAATTTAGGCTGATCGATAAAAGATGGGGGATGTGTGTGTGTGTTCTGGACCCCCTGCTGAGAGGTGGAATGGCTGTGATTACTGTGTTATTAGCAGCAGAGAAATTACAGCCTGGATCCCAGAGGACACACACACACAGGTATGGATTAGTGCACGTCACGCCGTCTGACCAACGCCTGTCGCATCATTAGGTCACTCTTCACAGGTATGAGTCATTGGACTGGGGCTTGTAGCGTGTGTGTGTGTGTATCAGGGTCTGTGTGTGTGTGTATCAGAATGAATGTGTGCGTGTGTCTGTACGCACTGTGCAGTTCATATCACCTTAAGAGATTAAATCAAGGCTGTTTCTATGTGAAACAGAGATTCTGCCTCAGGTTAAAAAGACGCCCACACCGTCACGAACCAACAGCCATTCTATAGCTCAGCCAATGCAGCAGACAGACGTCACGCTGTCCAACGATGGCTCTTAAAGACGGATATCTTTTCAAACAGACTCTGCTCAAAGGAGGAAGTGGTATTTAAAAGCAAACAGTATTATTTTATTAATCAGCTCTTTGTGTCACGGTGGTCTCCGAGTGGCTTATTGGTTTCATTTTAAATGCCCTTTTCTTCCACCTAGATATTTATGATATAGTTAGATAATATATGGATAGAAATAACCTTGAGGAAGTGCTTGAGCTTTAAGGGAATAAAGACTCAAACCAACACTTGTTGAAAAGGTGAATTTAGGTGTACATGTAAATACAACAAGTCTCCGAAACAGTACAGTACTTCTAAACACACAGCATGAGTGGGTGTGGGGGCTGAACAATGTACAGTTATTACACCAAAATGTATATCCTGAACACAAAACAGACATGAAGGATGATGTGACTGTTCCTGTCCATACTTCCTAAATTCTTACTCTTGTTCATTTTCCAAATGCTCCGAGTCTAAGGGGAGTGGTGTGTGTTTGTGTTGAGGTGAGGGGTGAGGTGCTGGGGTGAGGTGTCATGTGAAGGCGGAGTGGGGTGAGGAACCAAGGCTTGCGTTAACAGTTCAGAAATCTGCATTTTCAATATGCAGACCATTGATAAATATGCGCTTTAAACCATTTCAGCTGTTTTATATTGAAAGGCAACCGTGTTTTTTTGCTTCAGTACACTGACCAGGGACGTGCAACTATAGTTTCCCTTCACAGATAATACATTAGTGCAACACATTCGGCAGAAAATAGCTTCATTTTCATCAGATGACAGAAGTGCAACGCTATTTGGCTAGCAGCCACACAAGTAAATGAGCTTACAATGAAAAAGCAAGCTCCATTTCTTAATGTTTTGCCAGAAGTTAATCTTGCATTTTACCGGAGTAAAAATAGGCTACACTGAGAAAAGTACCAGAGAAAAGTAGCTACACATCAGTCAGAGCGCTGTCTGCTGACAGAATCCCAGGTCGTGAAAAGTGCAACTGAAGCATAAAATGTGTCTGATGCCGAAGCATTTTAGATCTGCGTTTACAAAACGAAGCAAGATATTTCTTATGCGTTTTAGATTTTTTTCTGCGTGAAAAACGCAGAATTCTGCGTTAACCTACCCTTGGCAACCATACGGCGATGCAGATGGACTTCTCCCTTGGAGTTGTGAAGGGACAGATGGATCCTCGCCAGCATTTTAAAGAAACTTCCTCACAATCTCTCACCCCAACATGACTTAGCTTTTTACCCTAGGGTGTTTCCCAAATATACACACAAATAAACACACACACGCACAGCAGCGGCTCTTATGGAAAGATTCACATGCATGGTCACAGACTTCGTTCAGCACATGGACAAGCTGGGTCCACATCTAATGCACATATGGTAAAATGCAGGTATATATACAATTGTATTCTAGTAGTGCAAGGTCATGGGCTCAGAAATGCATTTAATCTCATCTCACTCATTCTCATCACACTTTCATTCCCAAACGTTTTTTTGGTCTGTGTATGTATGTGTGTGTGTGTGTGTTCATTTGAATCTTGCCATAAGAGCAGCTGTGTGTATATTTGTTTGTGTGTGTGGTTAGAAATGTCTCTAGGCTGTTTTCATCATATGAACAAGTTCTGGTATCTTCCATTTTCATCTCCTCTATCCCTGCCTGTATTTTCTAACGTGGTTGACATTTGTTTCTCTCTTAATGCTACAGTATAATGCTTTTCATGCTCTTCATATTATTCTGTACCTTTCTCTCCAGGATATTCACTTCATTTGCTGTGTTTTATTCAGAATTGTATTGTGTGACTTAGGTTGGAGAAAATGTCCTTGGGTTTGAGAAAGGCATAAAACACATTATTTATAGCCATATTATTATCATCCAAAGTCAAACCCCGCAAGATGACAAACTTGCCACTTTACACACCTACATGAAAAGTGCCGCCACGGCCCCATCAAGAAAAGCCATTTACAAAGGCTGAAGAGTGGGTTCAGTGTGCTCTCTGTGGAGATCACAGTACAATAGGACATGCGCTCCATACACTGACTACGGTAAACCACTCTCAGGTTTAGATAAAAGCCTCGCTGAAAAGGGCTCTGAATGATTCACTGTAGTTGAAAAATGCATACAACATAAGTATAGCCTTCATATACATCTCTGTTGTCCTTATCCTCTGTTTCTCTAAGAGATACGTTATCAACCAAACACTTTGTGATGAGTTTAAAACACAAACCCACAACCACTATGGATCAAGTCGGAAGAAGAAGTGACCAATGGACTCTCTGAGCTTGACTGTAATCAACCAATCACAGAGTATTAGTCTTTAGTCAAAATTCACAATCGTGTTCTTACATACACACCTAGACATGAATATGCATGCAGGCAGTCTTTTATATGGAACCTGTGATAGAATCAGTTTAGACAGGGTCCCCACCCTTCCTGTTGAGTAGTGACGGGCCTCAAAACAACCAGGCTATTTAGTGCTCCTATTGGGAGGGGGAGGGGGGTCTGCCTACCTACCTGGCCTCACACACTGATCCTCTGTTCAGCTCACGAGCACCACGACCCGCCAACTGCCATGGAACATAGACAGGCCACTGTGTGTGTGTTTGCACGGGCATGTGTGTGTACGTGCATGTCTAACACTGGGCCCAGTGTGTGTGAGGGTCATTACGGAGGTGTGAGAGGGTATGTGTGTACGTGTGTGATGATCACGGCTCTGAGGTAGTGAGGTAGGGGTCTGGCACTCTGTGTTAATTAGGATAATTATCCTGTAACAAGGAATCAAAACCCCTGGGCCAGGATCAAAATACAGGATCAGACAAAGACAGGATCAGACAAAGCTCCACACACAGGTTCAATCTGCTGTTCAATGGGAGCTTACCCTCTGACACTGTCTCCCTCCTCTGACTCAGAGGGTATCTCTAGGCTCCCTTCTATTGGCCTGTTCACTTCCTGGTAGAGCTTGGCGGGTAGGAGGAAATACAAAAGGGATCAGGAGGGGACAGTGGGTAGGGAGAGTGACTGGGGACAGAGAGGTTAATGTGTTAGTAGCAGTAACACTCTATGCCCTCTGCCCAGAGGGCACATACGAGGGAGGGCATAGTGAAACCTTAGCACTCCAACAGCGCCAACCCTTCAGCACCCAACTGAGGAGCTAGGCAGTCTTCTGCTGTGTCGGTCCCAGTCGTGAGCACTGACGGCCGGGCATGCCAATCAGCCAGGCGGAGGGTGGCTTTCTCCAGGAAAGGGCAGCCTGCTTGCCCTGAAGCGATCTTCATGCAGCTGTCAGAAACTCTGACCCCCCCCCACCACCACCACCACCACACACACACACACACACACATACACACACACCCGTCCTCTTCCACTAGTCGTACAGTACAGTGCGATCAGGGTGGCAGCGAGGGCTGGAGTGACCGCTCCATCTGTCTGAGTTGGGCAAGCGGAGAGTGGCTGGAGGGGGGATGTTCACGCCTGTTTATAGATATTTGCCCTTTTGAGTTCACCTGTCACCCAGCCTGGCTCAGCTCGGCTCCAAACCGCCACTCCACTGACTGCTCATCTGCAACAATGGCTCAGGAATGATGAGGGGTTTGACATCCCCCTCCTCTAAATGCTATGGTTTTGCTTTGAGCCTCCTGCTTTGTGTAACAAGGCATCTGATTTGGATTATGTTTGATCACCAGGTAAATTATACTATGGTGGTTTTGCTGAGTCCAGGGCAGACAGACATAAAGACAGGACACTGACATACCTCCTTCTGTTATCCAGCATCCCCTGGCTAATTGGGATTTAACTGTGTGTTTGTGCTGGCAGCAGAAGAAGCAGCCAGCAGGGACGGCACAACACTTTTCACAGAATCACACTGAAGGTCGTTGTGATCCAACGTAGCCTGAAATGAAGGACATCAGACCCACAGGATGTTCTTAAACTCACAAACACGCGCGCGCACACACACACACACAAACAGAAAAAAGCAAGCTAACTGATGTGCCCACTCCCCTATCACTTTTGCTCAGCAGGTGATGACATGGAGAACATCATAGAGGAACACACAAGAGGAGGTCCCAGCACAATGGGGAAAAGAGAAGGACATCTGTCAGGAGAAGAGGTCTGCTCAAAATGTCAGACAGAGATGTCAGAGTGGTGTGGCACAACACCATGGGAGGGAGAGACGCTAGGGAAGATGCAGAGAGGGGATATGTCGAGACAGCGATAGAGCACTGTTTACGCTGATGAAAGAAAGTATGGATGCTGTGTCCTAGCATGACTGGAGAAGGGTTGCCTATTCTGTAGGTCAAGCTGTTATTTATACTTAACTGTAAGAATGGGAAAGTACTATCTCTAAAACAACAAAAGAAAGATAAATGTAGATAAATGTTGTTGACAAAGAGAGAAAGATCAACAAGTAGAAGAGGTGTGTGAGAATTGTGAAGGGTTCGGGCTCCTGTCAAAAAGACATCCTTAGCAATATGAACTTTAAATCCCCTAAAATCTAAAACAAGGTAGTACAGAGAAAACACTAAACTGTTGAAAAAAAAATCAATGCAGAAAAGAGCTTCAGTACCTCCTGACTTCAAGACACCTGTACCTCCCACACAGCAGCAGTTCATTGTGTGAGTGTGTGTGTGTGTGTGTGTGTGTGTACAGTGGGGCAAAAAAGTATTTAGTCAGCCACCAATTGTGCAAGTTCTCTCACTTAAAAAGATGAGAGAGGCCTGTAATTTTCATCATAGGTACACTTCAACTATGACAGACAAAATGAGGGAAAAAAATCCAGAAAATCACATTGTAGGATTTTTAATGAATTTATTTGCAAATTATGGTGGAAAATAAGTA
Organism: Hucho hucho; assembly: GCA_003317085.1. Lineage (NCBI taxonomy): Eukaryota > Metazoa > Chordata > Actinopteri > Salmoniformes > Salmonidae > Hucho > Hucho hucho. Next base: position 50,003 of record QNTS01004145.1, on the reverse strand, counting down.
TTTGGTCACATACAAACAAGCAAGATTTCTGGCTCTCACAGACCTGTAACTTCTTCTTTAAGAGGCTCCTCTGTCCTCCACTCGTTACCTGTATTAATGGCACCTGTTTGAACTTGTTATCAGTATAAAAGACACCTGTCCACAACCTCAAACAGTCACACTCCAAACTCCACTATGGCCAAGACCAAAGAGCTGTCAAAGGACACCAGAAACAAAATTGTAGACCTGCACCAGGTTGGGAAGACTGAATCTGCAATAGGTAAGCAGCTTGGTTTGAAGAAATCAACTGTGGGAGCAATTATTAGGAAATGGAAGACATACAAGACCACTGATAATCTTCCTCGATCTGGGGCTCCACGCAAGATCTCACCCCGTGGGGTCAAAATGATCACAAGAACGGTGAGCAAAAATCCCAGAACCACACGGGGGGACCTAGTGAATGACCTGCAGAGAGCTGGGACCAAAGTAACAAAGCCTACCATCAGTAACACACTACGCCGCCAGGGACTCAAATCCTGCAGTGCCAGACGTGTCCCCCTGCTTAAGCCAGTACATGTTCAGGCCCGTCTGAAGTTTGCTAGAGAGCATTTGGATGATCCAGATGAGGATTGGGAGAATGTCATATGGTCAGATGAAACCAAAATAGAACTTTTTGGTAAAAACTCAACTCGTCGTGTTTGGAGGACAAAGAATGCTGAGTTGCATCCAAAGAACACCATACCTACTGTGAAGCATGGGGGTGGAAACATCATGCTTTGGGGCTGTTTTTCTGCAAAGGGACCAGGACGACTGATCCGTGTAAAGGAAAGAATGAATGGGGCCATGTATCGTGAGATTTTGAGTGAAAACCTCCTTCCATCAGCAAGGGCATTGAAGATGAAACGTGGCTGGGTCTTTCAGCATGACAATGATCCCAAACACACCGCCCGGGCAACGAAGGAGTGGCTTCGTAAGAAGCATTTCAAGGTCCTGGAGTGGCCTAGCCAGTCTCCAGATCTCAACCCCATAGAAAATCTTTGGAGGGAGTTGAAAGTCCGTGTTGCCCAGCGACAGCCCCAAAACATCACTGCTCTAGAGGAGATCTGCATGGAGGAATGGGCCAAAATACCAGCAACAGTGTGTGAAAACCTTGTGAAGACTTACAGAAAACGTTTGACCTCTGTCATTGCCAACAAAGGGTATATAACAAAGTATTGAGATAAACTTTTGTTATTGACCAAATACTTATTTTCCACCATAATTTGCAAATAAATAAATTAAAAATCCTACAATGTGATTTTCTGGATTTCTTTTTCTCATTTCGTCTGTCATAGTTGAAGTGTACCTATGATGAAAATTACAGGCCTCTCTCATCTTTTTAAGTTGGAGAACTTGCACAATTGGTGGCTGACTAAATACTTTTTTGCCCCACTGTAT
>QNTS01004144.1:71223-82698 GCA_003317085.1 Hucho hucho | reverse complement strand
TGACCAAATACTTATTTTCCACCATAATTTGCAAATAAATTCATTAAAAATCCTACAATGTGATTTTCTGGATTTTTTTTCCTCATTTTGTCTGTCATAGTTGAAGTGTACCTATGATGAAAATTACAGGCCTCTCTCATCTTTTTAAGTGAGAGAACTTGCACAATTGGTGGCTGACTAAATACTTTTTTTCCCCACTGTATGTATTGCGATTCTCATGAATCTATATGTATTGTGATTTGATTCTGTGATTTTATTGTGATTCCATGTTTCTAACATACTGCTCACTATAAGTATGCTGCAGAGTGACAATGGAGAAAATGAGTTTTGATCAGTCATGGAAATAAAAGTGCTGAAAACTAATTTTCTCCCTAATTAAAAAGAAGATACATAATGGTTTTGGTGCAGGTAAAGGTACAGCCAACTAGTGCAAAAATAACATTGCGATATTGTCAAAATTATACGATATATAGTCAAAAACAATATCCCTCATCAACTCATCCCTGACCACTGTCTGTGCCCACTTCAAAAGTCGCTCCCCTCCCTCCCCTCGAGTCGCTCCCCTCCTCAAGAAACCAACACTCGACACACCTGATGTCAGGCCGCTCCTACCAGGTGACGCAGAGAGGATCTGTGTCTGCACCACGTGCTCTCACTACTCATGTCCCCCAGGTCTCGGTTCTAGGCGCTGTCCAATGCTCTTCATACACCAAGTCACTCAGCTCAGTCAGAACCTCACATGGTCTCTCCTATCATTGTTATGCGGATGGCCCTCAACTACTTTTCTCCTTCACCCCTTCTGGCACCCAGGTGGTGACACACATCTCTGTGTGCCTGGCAGATATCTCAGCTTGGATGTCGGCCCACCACCTTAAGCTCAACCTCCACAAGACGGAGCTGCTCCTCCACAAGACGGAGCCCGCTCAAAGACCTCTCCATCACGGTTGACAACTCCACAGTGTCGCCTTCCCAGAGTGTGAAGAACCTTGGCGTGACCCTGTACAACACCCTGTCGTGCACTGCAAACATCAAAGAGAAAACTCACTCCTTTATGTTCTACAACATTTGTAGAGTCCGACCCTGCCTCACACAGGAAGCAGCGCAGGTCCTAATCCAGGCACTTCCCATCTCCCATCTAGAAGCTAAGACAGCAGAGTCCCTGCCCATCTTCTGAAAACATCTGAAACCCTACCTCTTCAAAGAGTATCTTAAATAATCCTCCTCACCTGATTTTTGTCAGCTGTCAGGACGCATCTCTAAACAACTCAGCCGCCAGGACTAAATGTAAAAACCCCCGACATTGGCTAGTTCAGCTGTCTGTCAAGAAATGGGCGGGTTGTAACTTGATCCTACTGCTACGATTGAATAGAGTGAAGCTGTAACTCCACTCCCTTTCACATCGCCTCACATCTCTCTCCATCGCTCATACAGTGCCTTGCAAAAGTATTCATCCCCCTTGGTGTTTTTCCTATTTTGTTGCATTACAACCTGTAATTTAAATTGATTTTTATTTGTATTTCATGTAATGGACATACACAAAATAGTCAAAATTGGTGAAGTGAAATAAAAAAAAAACTATGTATTCACCCCCTTTGCTATGAAGACCATAAATAAGATCTGGTGCAACCAATTACCTTCAGAAGTCACATAATTAGTTAACCTCTTACGGAACCTCTCCCGACACTACCCGGTGAAATGTAAAGCGCCAAATTCAAAATCCAAAAGTTGAATTATAAAAAATTCATTAATATACAAGTGTTTCATAGCCATCAAAAGCTCTGACTCTTGGCAATATCACAGCGTTGTCAGATTTCAAAAAGGCTTTACGGCGAAAGCACAACATTTGATTGTTTAAAGGTAGCACCTCTAATATTTATGCATTAGCATAAATCCATAACCAAACCCGGGTCTCACAAAACACATAAAATCGCTAATATAAAATCGATTACCTTTGATGAACTTCTGCTGAGGGCTTCCCAAGTGTCCAACGAAGACAATCCATGCTTCTTTGGTTAGAAAAGTCATTTATTGTATCCATAAATCTCCGTTTGGTTGGCGCGTTATGTTCATAAAATCCACCGTCGAGTCGCCCATAGAACCGTGAAGAGAACGCGTTGAAATTATACCTATCGTATTTCTACAAACACATCAAACATCATTTTTAATGTTTCCTTAGGTATTCTTTTATGTATATTTACTATAATATTTCAACCGGATTGTAGCCTGAACGATAAGAAATGAAAAAACAGTGGAGCGCGCACTCGGTTGCGCGCCTGCAAAAGCTTGTTGACATCTGAGCTCCCTGGACAATATTCTCTCCCTATCCGTTCTGGTCAGGGCTAACGTTTCCTGGTTTTGTATAGAGACTGTTGACATCTAGTGGAAGCCATAGGTACTGAAATCTCGGAGCTGCTTGCCTTTGAAATAAATAGGGAGACTGTCAAACAGAGCCAATGTGACAAAAAACAGTAATTCCGGATGGATTTTTCTTGGGTTTTCGCCTGCTATATCTGTTCTGTTACACTCACAGACATTATGTTAACACTTTTAGAAACTTCAGAGTGTTTCCTATCCAATAGTACTAATTATGTGCATATCCTATTTTCTGGGCCTGAGTGGGAGACATTTTACTTTGGTCACGCCAGACTCTCCAAAACCGTCACCTCGGGAGCCGCTCCCTAAGAAGTTAAATAAAGTCCACCTGTGGGCAATCTAAGTGTCACATGATCTCAGTAGATATACACCTGTTCTGAAAGGTCCCAGAGTCTGCAACACCACTAAGCAAGGGGCACCACCAAGCAAGCGGCACCATGAAGACCAAGGAACTCTTCAAACAGGTCAGGGACAATGTTGTGGAGAAGTACAGATCAGGGTTTAGTTATAAAAAATATCAGAAACTTTGAACATCCCACGGAGCACCATTAAATCCATTATTAAAAAAGGGAAAGAATATGGCACCACAACAAACCTGCCAAGAGAGGGCCGCCCACCAAAACTCACGGACCAGGTAAGGACGGCATTAATCAGACAGGCAACAAAGAGACCAAAGATAACCCTGAAGGAGCTGCAAAGCTCTACAGCGGAGATTGGAGTATCTGTCCATAGGACCACTTTAAGCCGTACACTCCACAGAGCTGGGATTTACGGAAGAGTGGCCAGAAAAAAGACATTGCTTGAAGCCAAAAATAAGCAAACCCGTTTGGTGTTCGCCAAAAGGCATGTGGGAGACTCCCCAAACATATGGAAGAAGGTACTCTGGTCAGATGAGACTAAAATTGAGCTTTTTGGCCATCAAGGAAAACGCTATGACTGGCGCAAACCCAACACCCCTCATCACCCCGAGAATACCATCCCCAGTGAAGCATGGTGGTGGCAGCATCCTGCTGTGGGGATGTTTTTCCATCAGCAGGGATTGGGAAACTGGTCAGAAATGAAGGAATGATGGATGGCGCTAAATACAGGTAAATTATTGAGGGAAACATGTTCCAGTCTTTCAGAGACTTGAGACTGGGACTGAGGTTCACGATCCAGCAGGACAATGACCCTAAGCATAATGCTAAAGCAACACTTGAGTGGTTTAAGAGGACACATTTAAATGTCTTGGAATGGCCTAGTCATAGCCCAGACCTCAATCCAATTGAGAATCTGTGGTATGACTTAAAGATTGCTGTACACCAGCAGAACCCATCCAACTTGAAGAGCTGGAGCAGGTTTGCCTTGAAGAATGGGCAAAAATCCCAGTGGCTAGATGTGCCAAGCTTATGGAGACATACCCCAAGAGACTTGCAGCTGTAATTGCTGAAAAAGGTGTCTCTACAAAGTATTGACTTTGGGGGGTGAACAGTTATGCCCGCTCAAGTTTTCTGTTTTTTTTGTCTTATTTCTTGTTTGTTTCACAATAAAAAAAATATTTTGCATCTTCAAAGTGGTAGGCATGTTGTGTCAATCAAATGATACAAACCCCCCAAAAATATGTTTTAATACAGGTTGTAAGGCAACAAATGCCTTAAGGGGGGTGAATACTTTCGCAAGCCACTGTATCACTTTCTGCTGTTTACTGCTACTATAAGAACTAGCTCAATGGCGATGATATTTGCTACGAATACATAAATGTGCATAATATCTAACAAGGATAGTGTAGGGAAAAAAAGATGAAACGACAATGCAGGTTCTGTCTGAATGACTCAAATTTGCCCATAGTTTGAGAAGTGAGAATGCACATGCGCTGATCTACAGCTTTCTTGGTTCATAAACATGCAGAAAGATTCTTAGGTAGCTAAACCTATTGCCAACCTTCATTTAGGAATTTTAAAACACTTCTTTCTTTCCCTATTACGATAATCATCTAATCCAACTATCAACTGTCAATTTACGGATACGATTGCGGCTGGTCAGATCAGCACACCAGTAAATAACCTTACCGTGCAAATCAGATGGCTAGTTGCTGAAAATGGTGCATGTTCATGTTCAATATGATAACCAGCTAACGTTAGCTAGCTACGTTGGCTATTAGCTCCTATCTGATATCTTAGCACCATGTTTATCTAGCCAGCTAGTTAGCATAGTAGCTAATATAGCTAACTAGTTAATACCAGAGATGAAAGTTAGTTATCGTAATCTTCGATAACAGGTCACACAGCTATCTGCTTAGCTAGCTAGCTTGATTACTGCATGCATGTCCGGGAACGTCAACACGAGCCTGATTATTAGTGAGTTAACAAAAACTAATATTTGCAACAGGAGTTTGATTTTAGTGACTGTGTCAATTAATACATTTCTCAATACTGTATATTTCTGTTGGAGAATTAGCTAGCTTGCTGCTTATTTTCCCAGCTAGACATTCAGCAGCACTACGCAGTGCTCGTGGCTCAGGTGGTGAGTGGCGGCTGGCATAGCAACAAAGCCGATAGAGAATGGCCGATAGCTGATAGACTACAAAAGGCCAATGTCGTCCCAAAATATCGGCTCGGACAATTATTGATCGTTTTCTACTATACAGGCATGGTCATACGGCCCTGGGCCCTGTCTGTGTTAGTGGAGACAACGAGGAGTACAGCCTAGAGGAAAACACAGATCAGCTACCACCTCTGTCTCTGTCTCTATCTCTGTGTGTGTGTGTGTGTGTGTGTGTGTGTGTGTGTGTGTGTGCGTGCGTGCGTGCGTAGGACGGTGATAGTCTGTCTCCTTAGGAAATGTCCTGAATGTAGTGACCTAAACATAGTCGACATCTCTGGCCTCCCTTCGGAACAAATTTGTAGCAGTGGAATCAATACACAGTATCTACATTAGTTACAATTATGATGGAAGAGAACAGAAGAGGTGGAAAGCCTGCTGGACTCTATAAGGCCATGGGAGAGTTGAGAGAACTGTGCCCTAGACCCAGATCCTCTGTTCATAATCCCAAAACAAACAACCACCACTCAGTTGACACTTGTGAGCCATGTATGATTTACAGATATACAGGGTTCCCTCCCTCCCTGTGTTCAGTTTGTCTTTCTATCTTTCTTTTATTCTGTTGACAATCCTTTCTATTCATCTGTTATGTCATGTCAGGACATTGATCAAGGAGGATGAAAGGAAGTATTTGAATATCTTTCTAATAGTGCTTTTAAAAGGCATGCAGTATGTGTGTCATCAGAGGGCCTTGGGTTTAAAAGCAGTCTGACCTAACTGAAGCCTTGAGTACTCAACCTTCAAATAGACTCTGGTATTGTCAACATTACGGAGTAATCTGCCTATTCATCTGGGAATCAACTGAAAACAAGAACCACTTAACTACTGCTGTGTGCGTGCGTGCGTGCATGTGAAATGTAAAACAAGGACCACTTAACCTGCCTCTACTCAGACATGTGTTGTACCAATTTTTCATAACTGAACCCCACACACAGACGCACACACTTGGGCTGCACAATTAATCAAATTTTAATCGAAATTGCAATATTGATATCGCAAGAGGCTGCAAAAAAAATCTTTCTCCATGAATGTAACATTCAAATGTAATAAGGGTCCCCTGGGAAACTCTGACCAACACTTTGGTTCCTACCCTGTCAGAACAAATTCTACTGTACCTGGCTTTGTCATTAGTTGTCATGCCAAACACCAACCATAGAATTGGAATACACATGTTATTTCTATGATTCCAACAGTTCACCCAAGTGTTTTGATCTAAATCACAATAAATCGCAATAAGATTATTTACCAATATCGTGCAGCCCTCACACACACACATCATTACCTGGAACACTGGGACAACCTTTTAAGAGAGCTGACATGACTGGTTAATGATGTGATGCACCAAATACAGTGAACAGCAGAGCACACAGTATAAACACAAAGTCTCTTTCTCTCCCTGTCACACACACATTATGATGACGCATCAATGACGCAACACACACAAAACCCAGTAGTTGACAGGTGAGAATACTAGTGTACAAATTGTACTGTCCTAAATCTTAACAAGGATTACAGATGACAGTGTGAGGGTTTGAATGCTAGGAAAATAACATTCTTAAAGTGCACTCATGGTAGGGTACTGGCAAAACACACACACACAAAGACACACACCAGTATTTCCCCTATATACATTTAGCGGTGGCGCACTACCGCTGCAAAATCATGGCCGCCACTGACAAAAAAAAAAGGTCAATGCTATCTGGGGTCCCTACCCTAAACCATAACCCTAACCTTAACCCCTAACCTTAACCATCTTCAATTTAAACTTCAATGGGGTGGGGATGTCCCAAGGATCCCGAACCAAAAAAACGTTAACCTCTCAGGGATCACTGCACAACTTGACCGTTTTGGAGAGCCTGGCGTGCCCAAAGTAAAATGCCTCCCATTCAGGCCCAGAAAATAGGATATGCACATATTTGGTACCATTGGATAGGAAACACTCTGAATTTTGTTAAACTGTTAACCATTTGTCTGTGAGTAAAACAGAACGGATATGGCAGGCAAAACCCCGAGGAATTTCTGTCCTGGAGAAAGTGGTTTTCACAGAGTGCCTCATTTGGAACCCCTCCCTCATGAAAATGCCCATAAAAGGGCATATGAATGCAGTACCTATCGCTTCCTCTGGATGTCCTTAGTCTCTAGAAAGTGTTTTGATTCTGTTCAGATGAATTAGAACAGAGAAGAAGAGGGAATCAGGAAGTGCCTCCTTGAAACTCTATAGTAGTGGGCGCGCGCTCTCGCCAAGCACGCACTGTGTTTTCCTCCGTCTGTAGAGCTCAGTTTATATTCCGGTTGATTTATTATAGTAAATATACGTAAAAGTGTTCCTAAGGATACATTTAAAATGATGTTTGATTGTTCTTGGACAAGTTTATAGGTATAAGTTGAACGAGTTCTAGTCACGTTTCAATGGAGGTGTGGACGCTGTAGTTTCTGATTATAACGCGTGAACCAAATGGAGATTTATGGATATAATACAAGACTTTTTTTAACAAAAGAACCATGGATTGTCTTCGTTGGACACTTAGGATGACCTCAGCAGAAGTTCTTCAACAGGTAATTTATTTGTTTTCGCTGTGAAATGTGTTATGTGTGTGCCACGCTGGCTAATGAATTCATGGCTATGTGAAAAGTATGTGAGGTGCTGCCCTCAAACAATCAAATGTAGTGCTTTCGCCGTAAAGCCTTTTTGAAATCTGACAACGCTGTGATATTGCCAAGAAACAGAGCTTTTGATGAGTATGAAACACTTGTATATTGGTGGATGTTTAATAATTCAACTTTGGGATTTTGAATTTGGCCCCTGACATTTCACCTGGTAGTGTCGGGAGTGGGGCGCTAGCGCCCCAATGATCCCTGAGAGGTTAAATAAAAAAATACTAAATGAATAATGTAGCCCTACAGATGGATGCCCCAGGAAGACCCCCCATCCATCGCACCCATAGCTAGCTGTTCCCAAATACTTCCTGTTTAAGTCCCATAGACTATGCGCAAGCACTAGTTAGCAACTTCCTTCAAACTGCACGCAAAGACATACAAATGGTACCCATGTGTTCAACTAACTCTGGGTAAGTAGATATCTTGCACTATCCCTTTAAAAGCTTGTCTCAGATGGAATATATATTTATACAATACCAGTCAAAGAGTTTGGACACACCTACTCATTCAAGAGTTTTTCTTTATTTTTACTATTTTCTACATTGTTGAATAATAGTGAAGACATGACTGGCGCAAACCCAACACCCCTCAACTATGAAATAACACATATGGAATCATGTAGTAACCAAAAAAGTGTTCAACAAAGTAGCCACCCTTTGCCTTGATGACAGCGTTGCACACACTTGGCATTCTCTCAACCAGCTTCAACTGGAATGCTTTTCCAACAGTCTTGAAGGTGTTCCCACATATGCTGAGCACTTGTTGGCTGCTTTTCCTTCACTCTGTGGTCCAACTCATCCCAAACCAACTCATCCCAAACCATCTCAATTGGGTTGAAGTCGGGTGATTGTGGAGGCCAGGTCTTCTGATGCAGCACTCCATCACTCTCCCTGGTCAAAAAGCCCTTACACAGCCTGGACGTGCGTTGGGTCATTGTCCTGTTGAAATACAAATGATAGTCCCACTAAGTGCAAACCAGATGGGATGGCGTATTGCTGCAGAATGCTGTGGTAGCCATGCTGGTTAAGTGTGCCTTGAATTCTAAATAAATCACTGACAGTGTAACCAGAAAAGCACCCCCACACCATCACACCTCCTCCTCCATGCTTCATGGTGGGAACCACACATGCGGAGATCATCCGTTCACCTACTCTGCGTCACAAAGACACAGCGGTTGGAACCAAAAATCAAAAATTTGGACTCATCAGACCAAAGGACAGATTTCCACCGGTCTAATGTCCATTGCTCGTGTTTCTTGGCCCAAGCAAGTCTCTTCTTCTTATTGATGTTTTTAGTTTCTTTGCAGCAATTCGACCATGAAGGCCTGATTCACGCAGTCTCCTCTGAACAGTTGATGTTGAGATGCGTCTGTTACTTGAACTCTGTGAAGCCTTTATTTGGGCTGCAATCTGAGGTGCAGTTAAACCTTCTTAGGGAGCGGGCCACTCCCGACACTACCCGGTGAAATGTGAGGCCCCAAATTCAAAATCCAAAAGTTGAATTATTAAACATTCATCAATATACAAGTGTTGCATAGTCATCAAAAGCTCTGCTTCTTGGCAATAGCAAAGCGTTGTCAGATTTCAAAAAGGCTTTACGGCGAAAGCACTACATTTGATTGTTTGAGGGTAGCACCTCCAATATTTTTCTATTAGCATAAATTCATAAACCATCACGGTTCACACAAAACACATTTCACAGCGAAAACAAATCCCTTACCTTTTGAAGAACATCTGCTGAGGGCTTCCCAAGTGTCCAACGAAGACATCCAATGGTTCTTTTGTTAGAAAAAGTCATTTATTATATCCATAAATCTCCTTGGTGCGTTATGTTCAGAAAATCCAACGTCGAATCGCCCATTGAAACGTGAAGAGAACGCATTCAAATATACCTATACACTTGTCCAAGAACAATCAAACATCATTGATAATGTATCCTTAGGAACACTTTTATGTATATTTAGTATAATATTTAAAACGGATTGTAAACTGGGCGATAGGAAAGGAAAAAACCACAGCGCGCGCAAGCCTGTGAACGCGCATACTCTTCTGTTTACTTCTTGTGACCACTTCCCAATTCTTCTTCTATTACCATCCAGAGCAACTAAACGTAATCAAAACACTGTCTAGAGACTGTTGACATCCAGTGGAAGCAATAGGTACTGAAATCTTACTCCCTTATATGGTCATTTTCAATAGGGAGGGGTTCAAAATGAGGCAATGTGTCAAATACACTTTTTCCAGGACAGAAATTCCTGTTTTTTTCGCCTGCCATATCCGTTCTGTTATACTCACAGACAATATTTTAACACTCTTAGAATCTTCAGAGTGTTTCCTATCCAATAGTACTAATTATGTGCATATCCTATTTTCTGGGCCTGAGTGAGAGGCATTTTACTTTGGGCACACCAGACTCTCCAAAACCGTTAACTCTAATGAACGTATCCTCTGCAGCTGAGGTAACTCTGGGTCTTCCTTTCCTGTTGCGGTCCTCATGAGAGCCAGTTTCATCATAGTGCTTGATGATTTTTGCGACTGCACTTAACTTCTTAGGGCTAGGGGGCAGTATTTTGAAGTTCGGATGAAAAAAGTGCCCAAAGTAAACTGCCTGTTACTCAATACTCAGTTTAGGGTATCTGAGTATGAATTAGAAATGCTGTTTGACTTGTTTCGACGAACTTTACTTTTGGGATATCGTTTGTCTGCATGGATGAACGCCTTTGAGCAGGTGGATTACTGAACAAAACGCGCCTACCAAACAGAGCTATATGGATATAAAGAGGGACTTTATCGAACAAAAGGACCTTTTATTGTATAACTTTGACGCTTGGTTATGCCATCAGGGGATGATCATCAAAGGTAAGCGATTTATTTTATGCTATTTTTGAGTTTTGTGACACCTCTGCTGGTTATGTTATTATGCTAATTGAGTTTTTGAGTGGGGCGCTGTCCTCAGACAATCAAATGTTCTGCTTTCGCTGTAAAGCCTTTTTGAAATCTGACAATGCTGTTAGATTAATAAGAGTCTAAGCTTTTGAAGGGTGTGCAGCATTTGTATTTTAATGAATGTTTGAAATGAGTATTTTTGTAATTTGAATTTGGCGCTCTGCATTTCACCGGATGTTGTCAAAATTGATCCCGTTCACGAGATTGGATCCGTAACAGGTTAAGAAAAATGCAGTTCTTGAAATTTTACATATTGACTGACCTTCATCTCTTAAACAAAACCAGGAACGAGACAATTCCATGTGGCTACACGCCGGTACACAAGAATAATACCAACTGGTGAGTGAATATAAGAGAGTGACATATCAAGGGGAGGAAATTATGAAGCCCAGGTGTGAATCATAATGATTAACAGGTGCGCGTAATGATGAGTGCCAGGTGTGCGTAATGATGAATCCCAGGACCGTTGGCTAGTATTCTGGCGACGTCGTACGCCGGAGGGAAGAAGCAGGAGAAGATGTGACACCTACCTTGTCACAACACAACAGATTGGCACAAATGCATTAAGGAAATAAATTGCACAAATGTACTTTTAACAAGGCACACCTGTTAATTTAAATTAATTCCAGGTGACTACCTCATGAAGATGGTTGAGAGAATGCCAAGAGTGTGCAAAGCTGTCATCAAGGCAAAGGGTGGCTACTTTAAAGAATCTCAAATATAAAATAGGAAAAGGAAAAGGAAAAGCAGCCAACAAGTGCTCAGCATATGTGGGAACTCCTTCAAGACTGTTGGAAAAGCATTCCAGTTGAAGCTGGTTGAGAGAATGCCAAGTGTGTGCAATGCCGTCATCAAGGCAAAGGGTGGCTACTTTGTTGAACACTTTTTTGGTTATTACATGATTCCATAAGTGTTATTT
>QNTS01004144.1:61223-66223 GCA_003317085.1 Hucho hucho | reverse complement strand
CCTATTCAACACATTAGTTCTGATCGCTTTGATACTTTATATATAGACTGCTGACATCCAGTGGAAGCCATAGGTACTACATTCAGTGTCCTGATATAAGGGGTTTTCAATAGGCAGTCTCTCAAAGTGGGCCATAAGCCACCAGAATGACATTTCCGGATGGAATTTTCTCTGTTTTTTGCCTGCCAAATGAGTTCTGTTATACTCACAGACATTATTTGAACACTTTTGGAAACCTCAGAGTGTTTCCTATCCAATAGTTATGTGCATATCCTATTTTCTGAGCCTGAGTGGCAAGCATTTTACTTTGGGCACGCCAGACGCTCCAAAACCATCACCCCAGCTGCCGCTCCTAGAGAGGTTAAATTGGCCATATACCACAACCCTTATGGTACACTATATATACAAAAGCATATGGACACCCCTTCAAATTAGTCGATTCGGATATTTCAGCCTCCCCCGTTGCTGACAGGTGTATAAAATCGAGCATACAGCCATGCAATCTCTATAGACAAACATTGGCAGTACAATGACCTTACTGAAGAGCTCAGTGACTTTCAATGTGACACCGAAATAGGATGCCACATTTCCAGCAAGTCAGTTCGTCAAATTTCAGCCCTGCTAGAACTGCCCTGGTCAACTGTAAACTGTAAGTGCTGTTAGTGTGAAGTGAAAACGTCTAGGAGCAACAACGGCTCAGCCGTGAAGTGTTAGGCCACACGAGCTCACAAAACGGAACAGGCAAGTACTGAAGCGCGTAAAAATCGTCTGTTCTTGGTTGCAACACTCACTACCGAGTTCCAAACTGCCTCTGGAAGCAACGGCCACACAATAACTGTTCGTCTGGAGCTTCATGAAATGGGTTTCCATGGCCGAGCAGCCACAGTTTCCCAGGAGCAATGCCAAGCGTCGGAAGGAGTGGTGTAAAGCTCGCCACCATTGGACTCTAGAGCAGTGGAAACACATTCTCTGGACTGATGACTCAAACTTCACAATCTGGCAGTCCGACGGACTAATCTGGGTTTGGCGGATGCCAGGAGAACGCTACCTGCCCCAATGCATAGTGCCAACTGTAAAGTTTGGTGGAGGAGGAATAATGGTATGTGGCTGTTTTTCATGGTTCGGACTAAGCCCCTTAGTTCCAGTGAAGGGAAATCTTAACGCTACAGCATACAATGACATTCTAGACGATTCTGTGCTTCCAACTTTGTGGCAACAGTTTAGGGAAGGCCCTTTCCTGTTTCAGCATGACAATGCCCCCGTGCACAAAGCGAGGTCCATACAGAAATGGTTTGTTGAGATCAGTGTGAAAGAACTTGACTGGCCTGCACAGAGCCCTGACCTCAACCCCATCGAACGCCTTTGGGATGAATTGGAACGTCGACTGCGAGCCAGGCCTAATCGCCCAACATCAGTGCCCGGCCTCATTAATGCTCTTGTGAAAACTTTTCCTCAGTAAAGCAGCTGTCAGCAAAGTCAGCAGTGAGCTAGTGAGAAAAGACAAGTGCGAGGGTTGGTGTGTTAGTGTCATTGTCATTATGCGGTCTGAGGTCATCAAACAGTGACCAGCAGTACTCCATCCACAGACGAGAAGGACCGTTCCTGTCACGACCACAGAGCTGACCAGGGCCTGTATCTTAAAAGCTTCTCAGAGTAGGAGTGCTCGTCTAGAATCAGTCTTAACTTTTGGACCACAATAAATAAGATCACATGGACAGGGGGGGACCTGATCCTAGAGCACTCCTACTCTGAGACGCTTTGTGGATACGGTCCCAGAGTCTATCTAAACTACTGGAGATTTCTCCCTCCCTTTATCCAGGAAGAAAGAACTGAGCCGTGTCAAAATGGCTGCCATTACTACTGTCCTCCTCATTCTATTATTGTCCTGGAAGGTTCCCATGATCCTCCCTCAGTTTTATCAGCCTGAACTCTGCTCCCTGTTTCCTGTTTCCGCCTGGGAGAGAAGGATGTAGGGGAGAGGGGGACAGATAGAGCAACAAGACACCCCAGGGTTTTTGTGACACACACACACCTACTACATCCTTTAAATCAATGGTGTACAAAGAAAGAAAGGAAGAAAGAAAGAAAAATGGAGGAGAGGAGGAAAGCACAGAGGGTGGGGTGTAGACAAGTGGAGGCTGGAGATGGAACAACCAGGAGGATGAAAAGGGAAGAGGAGGTAGTGGACAGGAGGGTTAGGGAAACAAGACAGGAAAAGCATGAGGAAAGGAGAAAGAGGACAAAAGGGGACAAGAGTAGTGGAGAAGGATGGGAGAGGACTACGGGAAAGGACAAGGGGGGAGAGGACTAAGGGGGAGGACTAGGGGGGAGGAGGGGAGAAGACTTGGGGGAGGAGAGGAAAAGCCTGGGGGCAGGAGGGGAGAGGACTGGGGGACAGGTGAAAGTGGATCCGATAACAGCTCTTGACAGCTGCTCAGACATGACTCTCTCTCCCTCCCTCTACCTCTCTGCCTCCTCCCCCCTCTCCCCCTATAAACCACTATCTTTCCATCCTGTCAGCATTTAGCAGAGAGAGAGAGTGTGTGTGTGTGTGTGTGTTAAACTTCTGACAATGCAGAAAAAGGGATCTGAGAGGACCTTGACCCAGGAGCTCCCCATTAACAATGACATCCAATCCTCCCCATCCACCCACCTACCTACCTACCTACCTACCCCAGTGCAGGAAATAGCACACATACACACACAGTCTACATCAAAACCATCAACATACGTTTCCCACAGTGCGGAAAATTAGAGACACGCAAACCCACACAGATTAAACAGAGATACTCTCAGCATTTACAGTGAAAAGAGAGAGATTAACATTCTGATCATGTTCATAGAAATCACTGCTTGGAGACAACATGGAGGCCGAAACAAGAGCAAGGCTGCACTAGCAACCTCCTGTTAACGGACAGACAGACAACAGGGCAGTTAACTTAGCGAGTGAGTCAAACAGACCTAAATAAAAACCAGTCTGGAAACTGCTGCTCTACAATCTATGGAGTCGTAAACACTTCCACTACTTCTATATATATATATATAGGCTAACTTCCATCTAACGACGGTAGGCCTTTGATACCCAATACTGATGGGACGTTGTGGAGAACCGAGGGTGGTGGCCAGGGGGACTGGCGTCAGAGCAGTGGTGTAATGCGAGTGGCTGGAAGACTGGACAGCGGGTTGGACTGGGCCATAAACGGTTATACAACCAACAACAGAAACCCCAGTCAGTCAAGAGCTGCTAATGCTAACAGTGATACAGTCAATAATAACAAGAGCTGCTAATGCTAACAGTGATACAGCCAATCATTTCAGTTTACTTCATCCCTGGGCAGTATTCCTCCTGGTAGTCTAGGGTCATTAATGGGGTCATTACTGGTACTAGTAGAGGGTGAGAGAGAAGGAAAGAGAGAGGGATGGGGCTGGGACTATTCATCTGTTAATTAGTTCATAGTTAACTAAGTTTGACACATATGCAGTGTACAGTATGTAACACACAGTGGACGGCCGTGGAAGCTGTTCCAGACAGAACTGGCAATGGGCTAACTGAAACATTTTGTTGTTTTCAGAGCGTCTGAGATTCTTGCTGTAATGAAATTACTAATTCATGCACACATTCTCTCTCACGCTCGCTTCCTCGCTCTTTCTCACACACACAAAGCATTCTGCATCTTTCAGGACCCCCCAGGGCAGTGTTTCCAGCATCTGAGATGTCCTGGTCTTATCATGGGCTAGTCTGCCATGTGCAGTGGGACGGAACATTCTGAGAACATTGTGTAGTCACTTACATGCTGCCCTCTGTCTCCGGAAAAGGGGAACATGGTCATTACATCACCACTAAGCGCCGCGGGAACAGAATGAGATGTGGTCATAGTCAGAGCTCTCTATATTTCTAAATAGGAGATTCACATTTTACACTTTAGTCATGTAGCAACATGCAACAATTTTACTGAGTTGCAGTTCATGTATGGAAATCAGTAAATCAAAAGAAATTCAACCCCCCTCATACGCCAGATGATCCCGCAGGTGAAGAAGCCGGATGTGGAGGTCCTGTGCTGGCATGGTTACATGTGGTCTGTGGTTTTAGGGCCGGTTGGACGTACAGCCAAATTCTCCAAAATAACGTTGGAGGTGGCTTATGTTTGTGAATTGAACATTAAATTCTCTGCCAACAGCTCTGGTGGACATTCCTGCAGTCAGCATGCCGATTGCACGCTCCCTCAAAACTTGAGACATCTGTGGCATTGTGTTGTGTGACAAAACTGCACATTTTAGAGTGGCCTCTTATTGTCCCCAACACAAGGTGCACCTGTGTAATTGTCATGCTGTTTAATCAGCCTTTTGATATGCCACACCTGTCAAAGGAGAAATGCTCACTAACTGGGATGTAAACAAATTTGTTCCCCAAATTTGAGAGAAATAAGCTTTTATGCATATGGAACATTTCTGGGATCTTTTATTTCAACATGAAAAGCCGGATCAACACATGTTTACATGTTGCGTTTATATTTTTGTTCAGTATATATATATATCGATATTTGACTCCATCAAACAGGCAGGTAATATAAGCATGAGTAAGTCAATGCGTCACTGTTGACCAGTAGTGATGCGTGTGACACACAGAGGGGAAGTGAGACTAGGAAGGGACAGTGACTGTTCTGTTCCTTTTACTAACCTGACACACACACACACACACACACACCAGGCATATCCTGTCATGTACAGCTCAGAAGTAAACATATTGGATGCACATACAGGGCCATGTAAATATAAAGCTGTACAAATACTGGCACTGTAAATAGGTCAGGATGTAGAAAACGGTTGACATGTAGAAAGAGAGTGAGACAGAGAGCAAGAGAGGAGGAGTGGGTGAATGAAGAGGTGGAGGAGGAATGGGTGAATGAAGAGGTGGAGGAGGAGTGATTGAATGAAGAGGTGGAAGAGGAGTGGGTGAATGAAGAGGTGGAGGAGGAGTGGGTGAATGAAGAGGTGGAGGA
>QNTS01004144.1:31107-50976 GCA_003317085.1 Hucho hucho | reverse complement strand
GGGGGAAACAGCATACAGACTGTGTTAGGCTCAGGCCTGTAACTGCTAAGTGGGGGAAACAGCATACAGACTGTGTTAGGCTCAGGCCTGTAACTGCTAAGTGGGGGAAACAGCATACAGACTGTTTTAGGCTCAGGCCTGTAACTGCTAAGTGGGGAAACAGAATACAGACTGTGTTAGGCTCAGGCCTGTAACTGCTAAGTGGGGAAACAGCATACAGACTGTGTTAGGCTCAGGCCTGTAACTGCTAAGTGGGAGAAACAGCATACAGACTGTGTTAGGCTCAGGCCTGTGACTGCTAAGTGGGGAAACAGCATACTGATGTCAGGACAGACAGGAGGGATAAATGAGGAGCAGTAGCTCAGTGCATCGTTATAAAAACTTAATTCAAATATATTTTTATTTATTTCAAATGTCATGATATGTCCTTGTAGACAACAATGTCACAAAGAACACTTAAATGTAATTTATAAAAAGTTCTCTCATTAAAATAGGCCTACAATTTTGTATAAAAAAAAAAAGAAAACTCACTTAATCAAATACTAACGTCCATTTGGATATTCAATGAATCGATAAACCGTGCACATCCCTAGAAGGGCAGATGAGGCCGTTTGACAGAGAGGCAACAGTAAGACAGAGCGATTGCCTCAGAGAAAAAGAGAGAAAGACAGAGGGATCAAACTGTGATCAGCATGCAGAATGCACTCTCCCTCCATCTCTCTTTCACTCTCCCTCCCTCTTTCCTCTCCCTCCCTCTCTCTCTTTCCTCCACCCTTCTCTTTTGATTTTTCTATACATCTCCCTTCCTCTCCCATCTCTTTCTACCTTCCTCAATCCCTATATCTTGCTTTCCCTCCCTCCCTCCTTCCTTCCTTCCCCATCCCTTCCTCACTCCACTTCTCTTTTCTGCCCCCTCCATCCTGACACACAATCAACCTCCCCCTTTCCTCCTCTTCTCTCCATGCTTTAGAGTTATACCACTGTGTTACACACCACAGTGAGGGAGATTCTCTGTGACAGTTTATATGAGCCAATGGCCTCACCTAAACACCAACCAGAAACACCACTGTTGAGACGACGGGTGAAGCAGGGGTTTGTGTGTGTGTCTGTGTGTGTATGTGTGTGTGTGTGGATATATAACCTATATATAGCTGAGCTGTAGATGTGTGTGTATGTGAGCGTCTACGTGTGAAGAGACAGTACACGTGCCAGTAACAGAAACGTGTGATACGGTGATTGCGTGTGTGTGTGTGCCTGTGTGTGCGAGAAAGCTCTTCAGTGTGGAATGCATCCAGCCCAAGGCGATGTAATGGTTTTTCTTAGGCTCAAATCAACATGCAGAAAGAGTGGTCTTGCAGCAGCACCATACTATGACGCAGGTTGGTTGAGGTGAGAGGTTTCGCCATACATCGATGAGACAATACGAGATACATTCACCCCTTCTACCAAAGGTGTTACTTTTTGACGCAGGTTGGCACCCGGTTTCATTTGGGGATTTTACTATAGTATGTTTGTGTGCACAAAAGCAAATGTTGGTCCACAAAAAATATACAAAGAGAAATAATTAAGTTGATATTAGCTGACCAACATGCATCAATATTTATGCATATAAAAAAAAACATGTAAACTGGCGACCATTTCACTCACTATACTTTTCCATCTGCAATATAGTCTTCACCTGCTACAAAATAAAATGTGTTGTATTCATTCCACTGAATAAACAGAGGCTATTTAATATGAAATCACATGAGCCTGTTTGATCCCAGGGTCAAGTGAAAGACGAGAAAAATGACAGGAGAGAATGACAGGAGATTTCCACGGAGGAGTGCGAGCCTAGTGCCTAGCCCCTGACGACACTGGTCTTACCCCCGTCATAGTCCAGGAAGCCCCTGCCGTTCGCTGACACAATTTTTCAGCATTGAACCCTCCACACTCACACACACACACACACACACACACACACACACACACTCCCAACCAAGAGTGCTGCTGTGCTGCGCATACATAAACAAGGACTCTACAGTGACTGACAACATATCACTAGCAACAGCGCCCCCTAGGCCTCCGCATTGTCACTGCAACTACAGTACAACACTTCAAGTCAGGGGGAAAAATGATCAGCAAGGTTGGCTTTGGAATCCTCTGCAGAGGGATAATAATATTTTTCAGGGCTCTATCAAACCGTTTTTTGAGGGATACTCCAAAATAACGCAACCATGTTTAACACCTTTGTCAATTAACAGTTGCATTCTATAATATTCCATAAGGAACCGCTTTAACTACTGGGACGGATATAATATCTGCCATGTAGTGGCAAAACAACTGCTTGGGTAGGGTTTGTAGAATAGCTAACCACAGTAATATATATATATATATACACACTCTAGCCATGCTGTTTAAGACTTACAATCAAATAACGGGCAGCATAGGTTACCATGGCTATCATGTTGCACTCTGAATGCACATGTGGAAGCATCTAGATGTGTGCTGAACAGCAAATGTTTGTAGCTCAAATTAATGTATATTAAGCATGAATATCAAGCACTGAATATGTACAAAACCCGGTCATACATCTCTACAAATGACTTTCAACCACTTCTGTAGAATTATGTAATCAGGGGCTGGAGAATTCACAAGGGATGGATTATAATATTAGGACGAAACTGAACATGGACATTCTCAAACGTTGTCTTGCAGCGCCATGTTGTGGTTATAGAGCGTTATAGAGCCCTGTTCCACTCTTTCCAACGAAATTACTAAACGATGAGACAAACATTCAATTGGTGCAGTAAGGTCTTCACAAATAAAATGCTCACACGGTCCAATATTTCTTCCGAAATAAAGACAATTAGGCAAGTAAGGTCAAAACACATACCAAGCACAAGGATGGCATCGTCCTTCATGACGTGTCGCTGAAGTAGATGCTGGAACTTGGAGAAGTGTCCGAACCATTCAAAAGACTTCTCCGTCTTGTACCTCTCATCCCAGTAGTCCACGTCTTTATACCTGGAGTTACGGTCGGGTAGATACTCCATCCCCACGCTGTCCCTCACTGTACAAGGAATGGAATGATAGCTATACACAATGTATAGAAATTAAAACATTATTGATGCTTTTCTGTATCAAATGGAACATTAAGTATATTGTCAGTCACCCTGATGTTGTGAATGGCATTGCGGAGTTGCTTATAGAGAAATGTAATTAACTAGACTGTTGACAGTGTTGTGTTATGATGACTGCCCCCAGGTTGTGGCTGTGTTAGTCTAAACCAACGACAATAGCACAACGTTGTTACTGTAACGTTACTGTCTTTGATCATCGCTATGTAGCCATAGCCATCTATCTATATATCTAGCTACATTTTACGATGAATGCCCATGTTACATTGTCAACTCTTGTTCGCTTACGTCAGTCAGTTGTCTCCTCACTTCATGCAGTTTTCATGAAAATGATTTGAATGGAACTATAGGCTAGCTGCTCATTGGAGCCATACTGTCCATATTCCACGTGGTGCTCGCCGGGAACCGTCAGTCATACACCCCGCGCAAAGCATCCTGGGGAAACTATTTCCCCGTCTAACGACGTGACGGAGTAGCAGCGCGGAGAAGTAGCCGGATCCTCTGCGACAGAGCCGACTACACTTGTTACAATGTTTTCACTTTCATTCATTTCCGCTCGGTTTGCAATCACATGACATTCACTGTGCAGTTTTGATTTGTGTAAAACCACGAAGAAATGGTTAGGCTACACTGTGACAGATTGGGCCAGTTCGTGGGTGATGGTTTCATTTAAGGACAAATAGCACCTGGCCATGCAAAACCAACTCCACTGAACGGCGCTGGAGGCCATCTAATCTGCATGGTGGACTAATATTTTGGACAGAAAAACACGTATTTAGTAGGCGCTATAATAACCATAAAGACTAATAATAAGCAATATTTGTGTGGTGTCATTACTCTCATTTTGGTCTGAAACATATTAGTGGTTTCCTTTCAATTGTTCTGTAAATAAGTAAACACGTTTTAACTTTTACATGTGCATCTATAACACCACGCCTACTTCCTGGTCTTGCATATTTTAATAGTTGACCCATTCAGTTGATGGACAGATCTCTCCCTGTGTCGGAGTTGAACCGTGGTTTTCCTTCCTTTTCACTCGACCCTTCCTGGAGAAATTCCTTGGGCGCCATTCCTTATTTTCAGCCCGCAACATACAGCACGACGATTTGAGGTCATCTTGGAGATTTGAGAGGTAGGTTTTGAGAGGGGTTTAAATTGAATCATGATACTTTCTAAGCATGATACTTAATGATACCTTAATGTATCAACTTTATAAGTTGTGCACAGTGCTCTTCTCTGCTTGTCAACTGTTGGCATAAAAATACTAGTTGCACAATTTGTCTCTACTGAATGGCTTTAATATAACTCGTAAGAATGTCTTCAAAGTAATTTGCATAATGCATAAAGTGAGAGAAAGAGAATGTTCTTGCTCTGAACTGTATTGTTCCTACTGCATCTACAAGTATTTTATCAAGTCAATACCTACGTAGTGTTTTTTTTCCTTTGCAGATGAGGGCCCTTGGGAAAGTGTCCTTTCAACTGAAGGTGCTCAGTATATTCCCAAGTAACTTTAAATGTCAGATCCGTGGACATAGGGTATCTCGTCCTCAAAACTTTACTGGCTATGAGAGTATCAAACAACAATACAGCCCCCAGATACCAGAGTACTTCAACTTTGCAGAAGATGTGCTTGATGTGTGGGCAGAGAAAGAAAAGGTAGAGTATATCTTGTTTTTCTGACCTTCAACTTCCACTGCCAGTGCTTGACTTGGATGAAATAGGTTTCTGTATTCGTTTTGGGTGCCAGTACTGTTTATATTTAGGTGCAGGAGCTCCTCAATGCTTTGAGCTAATATTCTATAAAAGGAACAGGAGCTCAAGCAGTAAAACAGTGTAGGTGCCGGTACTCTGCTCAGGTGAGCTCCTCCCCAAGTCAAGCACTGTCCGTTGAATATATTGTCACGGGGGAATGAAAAAATGGTAACACTTGACTTGAACCCTCTGACTGTGACATAGTTGTTATAACTCGTAATGACGTGTTATGTCAGTGTTATGACAACATCATCATGATGACCGCCTTTAGGTAGCAGGATAGTTGACATATCATTCATATTGTCAGAGGGATATGTTCTACATTAAACTTTACGGTTTCAGATGAACTCAAATGTAAATGTGAAATGACCATTGTTTATTTCAGAAAGGAGAGAAAGCATCTAACCCTGCCTTCTGGTGGGTGAATGACAGGAAGCAGGAGGTGAGGTGGAGTTTTGAGGAGCTGGGCTTCCATTCCAGAAGACTGGCCAATGTTCTGTCAGGTGCCTGTGGTCTCAACCAGAAGGACAGGGTGTTTCTGGTACTACCTAGAGTTCCAGAGTGGTGGCTCGTCAATGTGGCCTGTCTCAGAACCGGTGAGCTAGAAAATATCTAATCAAGAAATCCAAGACTTCATAATAGATTGAATGAAAATTGCATTGTCTAGACCAGTGATATTGAAACTTTTTCAGCGGGGACCACATTTTTTTTTGCCAGAATTTCTGGGGACCCAATTTTTGTCACTAGAAAATCTGTCCACCCCACCCCAAATCTAACGGCACAACCTTAAATTCGAGAAGTTTTGAATTACACATAAACTAACAAACTTCAATTCATTAAATGTTCATCTCTCTAAGACAGTGGTTCCCAAACTTTTTATAGTGCCGTACCCCTTCAAACAGTCAACCTCCAGCTGCGTACCCCCTCTAGCACCAGGGTCAGCGCATTCTCAAATGTTGTTTTTTGTCATCATTGTAAGCCTGCCACACACACACACACTATACAATACATTTATTAAACATAAGAATGAGTGTGAGTTTTTGTCACAACCCGGCTCGTGGGAAGTGACAAAGAGCTCTTATAGGACCAGGGCACACTTTTTTAAATAATAATAATCAATAATTTTTCTCTTTATTTAGCCATCTTACATATAAAACCTTATTTGTTCATAAAAAATTGTGAATTACTCACCACAGGTTAATGAGAACGGTGTGCTTGAAAGGATGCACATAACTGCAATGTTGGGTTGTATTGGAGAGTCTCAGTCTTAAATCATTTTCCACACACAGTCTGTGCCTGTATTTAGTTTTCATGCTAGTGAGGGTCGAGAATCCACTCTCACATAGGTACGTGGTTGCAAAGGGCATCAGTGTCTTAACAGCGCGATTTTCCAAGGCAATTAAAGAACGTTTTAAGCTCGTCTCTCAATTAAAAAAAACGTGTCAATACTTTGCCCCTTGATAACCAGCGCACTTCTGTATGTTGTAAAAGCATTACATGGTCGCTGCCCATATCATTGCATAATGCAGAAAAGACACGAGAGTTCAGGGGCCTTGCTTTAACAAAGTTAACCATTTTCACTGTAGTGTTCAAAACGTCTTTCAAGCGGTCAGGCATTCCCTTGGCAGCAAGACCCTCTCGGTGGATGCTGCAGTGTACCCAAGTGGCGTCGGGAGAAAATGCTTGCACGCGCGTTACCACTCCACTATGTCTCCCTGTCATGGCTTTTGCGCCATCAGTACAGATACCAACACATCTTGACCACCAAAGTCCATTTGATGTCACAAAGCTGTCCAGTACTTTAAAAATATCCTCTCATGTCCTGGTTTCCAGTGGTTTGCAGAAGAGGATGTCTTCCTTAATTGACCCCCCATAAACGTAACGGGCATATACCAGGAGCTGTGCCAGGCCCCCCCCCGTCTGTTGACTCATCCAGCTGTAACGCATATAATTCACTGGCTTGTATGCGAATCAGTAATTGTTTCAAAACATCTCCTGCCATGTCACTGATGCGTTGTGAAACAGCCTGTCCTAGCCACTCGATATCTCACCATATAAGACACTTCTAGCCCCTTCTTATTAATGGTATCTGTTGCTTTTATACATGTCTTACTACTCAAAAGTTGTCTTTCTTCCTCTGGCTTATTATTTTTCACATTGTCATGTTTCATTTCTAAATGTCTGTGCAAGAGTGAAGGTTTCCCGCGAGAGAGTAACAGTTAATGTGATTGGATGTTAATTATTTGACTAGGCTACCTGTATTTGACATTGTGTTATTATTTAGCTGAACACTAGATGGTTTAATTTTTTGGGGGGCAGTGAAACGAGGCTACTCAGGCGAGAAAAAAACCTTACCCAAAAGTATAGCCCCGTTGGAAAATATAAATGGACTGTTTGAAAATGTGAAGAAAATTATTTGTATTTAAAAAAATAAATTACAAAAATTAAATAAACGTGAATACCTGCTCTAAGAGAACCAATACATACATTTATTTAATTAGTACAATTTTATTTGTCAAATTATCTTTTTCAATAACATTTGTATATTGTTCCCATAAAATAATCTGTACTCTTCATTTTTGGTTCCCCCAAAAATAAAACTTTTTTATTTGGCGACCCCACTGAAATTCCCCCGGCGGCCCTGACTTGGAATACCACTGGTCTAGACATAATGCTATCAGATAGCATATGTTTAGTTCAATAAATATGTTTGGGGCAATACAATTGAAATACTTTTGGAGACAAGCTGCTAAATTAATAAACATTTTCAATATAAATGGGATGCCTGACCTCCTGACCTGAACAGGAAAAACGTACAGCCTTATTTATTCCAGTGCCTTGTCATTAGCTATGACTAGGGCCCCAAGATTTCCCTTCAGGAAAAACTCCTGTCCCTGGTGAAGTCCCATGTCCCCCACAGGAACAGTGCTGCTGCCAGGCACCTCTCAGCTGACAGCCAGGGACATCCTCCACCGGCTGCAGACCTCCGGGGCCCGCTGTGTCATCACAGACGAGTCCCTGGCCCCCCTGCTCGATGCCGTGGCCTCTCAGTGCTCGAGCCTGCAGCACAAAATACTGGTGTCCCCCACCAAGAGAGAGGGCTGGAAGAACTTTGGAGATCTGGTGAGGTAAAGATAACTTAGGTCAGCAAAAATTCCATTGACACTTATCATAGAAAGGATCATATATTTATATATTTCTTAATTCCATTATTTTACTAAGTTTTTTGCTACACCCACAATAACATATGCTAAATATGTGTATGTGACCAATTCGATTTGATTTGGATGGGATCATAATGGCTCCAGTTCACTGTGTCTGATCTATTGATTTGGTCTGGATGGGATCATAATAACTCCAGTTCACTGTGTCTGATCTATTGGTTTGGTCTGGATGGGATCATAATGACTCCAGTTCACTGTGTCTGATCTATTGGTTTGGTCTGGATGGGATCATAATAACTCCAGTTCACTGTGTCTGATCTATTGGTTTGGTCTGGATGGGATCATAATGACTCCAGTTCACTGTGTCTGATCTATTGGTTTGGTCTATCTACACCTTGCTTGTTACTTTCAGCATCTCTGTACTGACCAAACTCTCTCCATAGGAATGCGTCCAGCGACCATGAGTGTGTGAAGACTCGCAGTGATGACCCTATGACCATCTTCTTCACCAGTGGGACCACAGGGTCACCTAAGATGACCCAACACAGCCACAGCAGCTATGGGATAGGCCTCACTGTCAACGGAAGGTAGGTCCTCCAACATTAATCTCGGTTAACACAGATGTTCACGTAGTCTGTCCACGAGAGATTACTTCAACATAATCATAACCATAACCTTAACCACAACACAACCATAACATAATCACAACCATAACCATGCCACAACCATAACATAATCACAACCACGCTACAACCATAACATAATCACAACCACGCTACAACCATAACATAATCACAACCACGCCACAACCATAACATAATCACAAACATAACATAACCACGCCACAACCATAACATAATCACAAACATAACATATCCATAACATAATCACAACCATAACATAATCACAACCATAACATAACCATAACCACACCACAACCATAACCATAACCACGCCACAACCATAACATGATCACAACCATAACATAACCATAACCACACCACAACCATAACATGGGTTGAACTCAGATTGCACTGACTCTAATTGCTTTGGATATTTGGGGTATTTTATTAGGCTCCCCGCTAGCTGTTGTGAAAGCAGCAGCTAATCTTCCTGGGGTCCACCCAAAACATGAAACATTACATAATACCTATTGAACTGAACCCTAATTGGGGTTTATCTCCGTCCTACTCCCTCCCTCTCTCCCTCCCTCTCTCCTGTCTGTGTGGAGGTACTGGTTGGACCTGACGGAGAGGGATGTCTTGTGGAACACATCTGATACAGGCTGGGCCAAGTCTGCCTGGAGCAGTGTCTATGCCCCCTGGATCCAGGGAGCCTGTGTCTTCATCCACCATATGCCCCGCTTCGACAGTCAGACTGTACTAGAGGTGTGTGTGTGGTGTGTGGTGTGTTCATACACCATATGGTCTGAAAGCAACACCTATTCCCTTACATCTTTGATGTCAGCACATCTGAGGGAAGTGGATTGCTTCAGATCTGCAGGCACTGCATTTGACCACTAGATGGCTCTGCATGTCCATTCTCACTCCATAGAATCCCTCTCCGTGTCTTCCACTGCATTTGACCACTAGAGGGCCCTGCATGTCCATTCTCACTCCATAGAACCCCTCTCAGTGTCTTCCACTGCAGGTGTGTCATGGCTAGGTTAAAACTGAATGTAGTGGGGAAATGTTACTTCATGTCATTACAGATACTGATATTTCATGTGTTTTTCTTTTTAAGACTCTCTCCAGCTACCCCATATCCACATTCTGCACGGCTCCGACTGCTTACCGAATGCTAGTGCAAGAGGACATGTCCAGGTATTTGCTTATACACTGATTAAATAATGGCTCCTTTTTAGATTACAACCAAATCATTATTGACATCTGAGACATGTCTTTTTTGTCAGTTATAATTTCAGCAACTTGAAGCATTGTTTGTGTGCTGGTGAACCCATCAACCCAGAGGTGATGGGGAAGTGGAAGAATGCCACTGGACTGGACATCTACGAAGGATATGGACAAACTGAAACTGTGAGTTAAGTTTGAGGTGATGAAAGGTTGCACAGAGAGTGGTGTCTTAGCTTCTCTGTCATTTCACTTCCAGGTACTGATAGCTGGTACTTTTAAGGGCATGAAGATCAAAGCCGGGGCTTTTGGGAAGGCTTCACCAGAGTATGATGTGCAGGTATATGCAGTCGACACAACAGTTTTGAAGATTATCCAAGTCATTCATTCATGTAATGTGTGCTAAACCATCAACATTAACCAATGTGTAATGAATAAAGTTTCCACGTTTTGATACAAACTGCGGACATTGGCAACATTTGTGTTCCTATCTCAGGTCGTAGATGAAGCCGGTAATGTCTTGCCCAGAGGAGTGGAGGGGAACCTTGGTATCAGAGTGAAACCACACAAGCCCTTTTCCCTGTTTACTGAATACACAGTATGTACGACCACTTCACTGCAAGTCAACTAGCCACTTGGTCTCTCTGTCTAGTTTCTTCCAATAGCAATTGATGAAATATCCACATCATTGATTTTTATTTTATTGAACTTTTATTTAACTAAGCAAGTCAGTTAAGAACAAATTCTTATTTACAATGACGACCTACACCGGAAGACGCTGGGCCTATTGTGCGCCTCCCTATGGGACTCCCAATCACAGCTGGTTGTGATACAGCCTGGATTGATTGATTGACTGACTGGTCAATTTGATATTGACCTGAACCTTCTGAAATAC
Source organism: Hucho hucho (assembly GCA_003317085.1). Lineage (NCBI taxonomy): Eukaryota > Metazoa > Chordata > Actinopteri > Salmoniformes > Salmonidae > Hucho > Hucho hucho. Next base: position 40,196 of record QNTS01004144.1, on the reverse strand, counting down.
ATTAACACTTGGTTTGTTTCCTTGCATCTTAATATTGTGTATCTATGCAGGGTGACCCTGATCGAACAGCAGAGTGCTACGTCGGGGACTTCTACCTGACTGGAGACAGGGGTGTCATGGATGAGGACGACTACTTGTGGTTCGTGGGTCGAGCTGATGACGTCATCCTGTCAGCTGGGTAACACTATGGTCGACTTCCTGCCTGACTAGATGTGCAGGCCTTGCATTGCATCAACCAATGGTTGCGTGCCACATCATCGACTTTGCAGTTGGGAATTAGATTGCTATGTCATTATGGTGCGTTCGTAACCAAGTGGGAGGTGGGAATTTACCAGTTGTGAAGTTGTAAATACCAGTTGGATGCGTTCACGTACTTTGAACTTGTTGAGAAACCCTGATTGGCTAATGGCCAAATAGCTGAGTAAACCCTAAACAACAAATACAGCTATCATGCTTGTAAACAAATTATAGTGTTCAAAAACTATATTAATACATAGTTTTTATAAATAATGTTTTGTTAACTGCCGAAAATGCTGTTATCGAGGTCATTTCCTTAGTAGGTGAGGTCAGAGGTCACTATGTGGGAGCTCAGAATGATAGTTTCCCGCTAGTAATTACCAGTTGGAGGGCCATTCAACATTTTTCCCAGTTTTATGTGTAAATTCCCGCTTTCCTCTTCATTACGAACGCAGCATTAGCTGACATGTTAAATACCTATCCAGGCGTTGTCTCAGCAATGTAGTTGGGCAGGAACTCAACCTATATCTATATCTATGGGGCACAAATGTCAATTGAAAGTTCTTCTCAGTCCATGAATAAGCTCAATCTGAGTCTGGAAAACTGGACAAAAATGTTTAGTTGACTACCACCCTATTCACCCGGGACTAGTATTACTAGAGAACGTTGGTTATGTAATTAGAACTCCAGAATGTCCATTATTCCAAAGGACGATTCCAACAGGATTAGTTTTTTCCAAACTGCCCCCTGTAATTCTGACTTTCTTTCAATAAATTGACAGTTATGACGGAAGCCTGGAGGTTTTTATTCTAGATATTTCACCATGTCCAGGTGTTACAGGCATACTGATAACTCCAGCGTGGTTCTGAAGTTTAGAAACTATATCAAACCATCTTTGCTGTAGTGTCGCCACAATATTTGAATTGAGGAAGTGTGATCATAATCATTAGAATATTTGAGCAATCTGCAGTACGTCCTAAATGACCCCAGCCTTCAGATGGGAGCTAAACAGTGCACTTGCACCTGAGATGTGTTTTAAGGCTATGAATGAGAAAGTTATCTTATCATTTCCAAACGTTAAGGTCAGTTGTATGCTGCTTTGCCATCTATTAACAGCAACGTTTGCATCAAATAGGCCCAATATTTTTGTTACAGATGTATTTGACAATATTCAATTCATAATCACAAAACATATAAACAAAAGCATTCACTGTGAAAGTTGATACATGTAGACCATTTATATATAACTTATGCGCAGCACTTCGTTCAATTTATCCAATCAGTTATCGTTTTCTTGCTCAAACCGCGAGCGAGCAACCCCTCAGACATTTCTCTCAAAACACAGGGAAGTCGATTCACACAGGAGTAGCGTTATCCGAGGACCTTGGAGTTGGCCGTAAAACAGCAGGTTATTCTGGCTGGAATTGTTACTCTCCTGCCATGTAAAAATGACTGACATGGCAGATTCAAACGGGACTAAAATTACAAATGTGGTGTTTTGTGCTCGTGCACATAATTACATTACACGACCTCCCCTGGTAAAACTAATCCTGTCTGATAGGGCTAAAGTCTGGGTTGGTTGTTTAGGTACCGTATTCGTAGTAAAACTAATCCTGTCTGAATAGGACTAAAGTCTGGGTTGGTTGTTTAGGTACCGTATTCGTAGTAAAACTAATCCTGTCTGATTGGTTGTTTAAGTACCGTATTCGTAGTAAAACTAATCCTGTCTGATAGGACTAAAGTCTGGGTTGGTTGTTTAGGTACCGTATTCGTAGTAAAACTAATCCTGTCTGAATAGGACTAAAGTCTGGGTTGGTTGTTTAGGTACCGTATTCGTAGTAAAACTAATCCTGTCTGATAGGACTAAAGTCTGGGTTGGTTGTGTAGGTACCGTATTCGTAGTAAAACTAATCCTGTCTGAATAGGACTAAAGTCTGGGTTGGTTGTTTAGGTACCGTATTCATAGTAAACTAATCTGGGTTGGTTGTTTAGGTACCGTATTCATAGTAAAACTAATCCTGCCTGATAGGCCTAAAGTCTGGGTTGGTTGTTTAAGTACCGTATTCGTAGTAAAACTAATCCTGTCTGATTGGTTGTTTAAGTACCGTATTCGTAGTAAAACTAATCCTGTCTGATAGGACTAAAGTCTGGGTTGGTTGTTTAGGTACTGTATTCGTAGTAAAACTAATCCTGTCTGAATAGGACTAAAGTCTGGGTTGGTTGTTTAGGTACCTGTATTCATAGTAAAACTAATCCAGTCTAAATAGGACTAAAGTCTGGGTTGGTTGTTTAGGTACCGTATTCGTAGTAAAACTAATCCTGTCTGAATAGGACTAAAGTCTGGGTTGGTTGTTTAGGTACCGTATTCGTAGTAAAACTAATCCTGTCTGATAGGACTAAAGTCTGGGTTGGTTGTATAGGTACCGTATTCGTAGTAAAACTAATCCTGTCTGATAGGACTAAAGTCTGGGTTGGTTGTTTAGGTACCGTATTGGTCCATTTGAGGTGGAGAACGCTTTGATTGAACACCAGGCTGTGGCTGAGTCAGCCGTGGTCAGCAGCCCTGACCCTATCAGAGGAGAGGTACAGTATGAATGGATCAATCAAATCCATTAAAGGAATAGCTCATCCTCACCCAAAATCAAAGCTAGTCAGATGATTTCAGAGCTCAAAAGTTGTTAGACTTTGGACTATCTTGTTGTTTAGATCTATAAATGAGCCTATATTGGCTTCAATAATTTGTATCACAGGCTGTATCACAACCCAGCTGTGATTGGGAGTCCCATAGGGCGGCGCACAATTGGGCCAGCGTCGTCCAGGTTTGGGTTTGGCCGGGGTAGGCTGTCATTGTAAATAAGAATTTGTTATTAACTGACTTGCCTAGTTAAATAAAGGTTGAATAAAACAATCCAGTTAATATGCCATCCATCTTTCCAGGTTGTGAAGGCATTTGTTGTTCTAACAGCAGAGTACAAATCTCAAGATCAAGATCAACTTAAGAAAGAATTACAGACGTACGTGAAGAAAGTTACTGCACCGTACAAGTATCCACGCCAGGTCATTGTTATTCTTTTGTAAAGCTACTTATCGTTGAAAAAATGCTTGATCAATATCTATTAGAAAATAAGGTATTTAGACTTTTCTCGTCTTTACAGATAGAGTTTGTGGAACAGCTACCAAAGACAGTGAGTGGTAAAATCAGAAGAGTGGAGCTAAGGAACAAAGAATGGGGAAGATCCTGAATCGTTTGAGGATCATCTGTTTTACTGTCTTATTGGAACAGTGAAGAAAAGGGGGTCGGTTTCTTTCTTTTCCTGCTAGCACCGACTTTGCTGATAACTACTTAATTGAGAAAAATGTACTTACTGTGAGGGTGATATGTGGTTGTCTCACTTAGATACCTTAAGATGAATGCATAAACTGTAAATTGCTCTGGATAAGAGTGACTGGTATAAATTACTCAAATTAAAATGTTAAATGACTCAAAACATCTGTGAAATGAATGTCACATGTCGTTTTCTATTTGTCTCCATTGCATGAATAGCTACTTCACATTGGTGTGAATGAAGAATACACTTTTGATTCAGTATATTACAGCACTGTGTGTGCGTACGTGCATGTGTTATTCCGTGAACAGCAGCAGTGATTTACGAGACAAATTAAGGCCCAAAGAAAAGTGATAATATTGAGAAAATAAACATCTATTTCTGTACAAATCTGTTTTGATTATCTCATGATACTCAGAGGTCTTCTACTGACGATTCTAGTTCTCTGCATGTTCTGCTTCACACACTTGTTGGTGTTGATGACAGTGTGCAGTCCAGGTAGACCCCTGGGTACTGGAGCATACCACAGCCCATGCCCCAGGACACCACCCCTAACAGCATGGTACGACACACCAGAGGCCAACCTGAGTCCCCCTACAGAAGAGAAAGACTGGCCCTGTGTGAATACTTTAATGTGATGTACAGTACATGTCTTTTCTTTCTTGTCTAGTTTCTAATCTGTAGGTCATTAGCTAAGTGGAAGCAAGATTTCCTATCTTATCTCAATCAGTACATCCTTCTCAGGGACCGGGCCATTGATTTAGTGGCAATCCGTGATTCGAACTGAGTTTCCCAGTGTGTGAGTGGCCTGTACCTTGATCAACTGGCTTTATACGACGTGGGTCTGCAGATATGGCCCTCCCGAATCTTCTGACCCCTTACCAATGAGCTCTCACTGCCCAGATCCACCATCATCCTCTGACCCCTCACCAACGATCCCTCACTGCCCAGGTCCACCGTCATCCTCTGACCCCTCACCAACGATCTCTCACTGCCCAGGTCCACCGTCATCCTCTGACGCCTTCACCAACTAGCCCTCACTGCCCAGGTCCATCGTCATCCTCTGACCCCTCACCAACGAGCCCTCACTGCCCAGGTCCACCGTCATCCTCTGACCCCTTACCAACGATCCCTCACTGCCCAGGTCCACCATCATCCTCTGACCCCTCACCAACGAGCCCTCCCTGCCCAGGTCCACCGTCATCCTCTGACCCCTCACCAACGAGCCCTCCCTGCCCAGGTCCAACGTCATCCTGGAGGGTCTTTGGGTTTGGAGAAAAGCATATCAGACTGTAGAAGGACTTGGAAAGTTAAGCTTGAACCAGTAACCCAGCATTTAAAGGGCAAGCACACTGCCTCCTGTGCCATAAATTCCAGTCCTCTTGGCAGGGACCATACGATGCTATACATACAGACTCACAGTATATAGCAGTGTGCAGCAGAGAGGACCCAACGCAGGCCAATCAGGGCTCCACCGCACGGGGAGGTTTTCACACGGAACGAGCTGACTGCAATTACTCTGTAAAATGTGTTTATGTTTTTATTTAACCTTTATTTAACTAGACAGGTCAGTTAAGAACAAATTCTTCTTTACAATGACGTATGGGACTCCCAATCACGGCGGGATGTGACACAGCCTGGTTAAAGAAGCCTTGTGAGAGCTGTGATGTTATTTACGTCTATACTTCAAGTTTACACCATATAGCCTCAAGCCTAATGTCTGTTTCAGATGTATTTTCAGAGAGCCACAGCCTACATGAGTTTGATTTGTAATAATGGGTTGTGCTGTGCATGATGGAACCGTTATGTAGACTACAGGTTTGGAATGAGAGAATACAGATTCCTGCTGAGCCTGTAAGGAAAAAACTTAACCTGAATAGCAATAACACCGTTTTTCTCTCAAGCTGTACTAGGTCGGCAGGCTTCCTGTGTGGATTAAGACACCTTGGAACTGGTGTGGGATATGGCTTGGAAAATGTATGTCAATCTAGTGTTGAGAAATGCGTTGTATTCCCGAATTGTCCCATTATCCCAACTGTTACACCGAGAAGATTGAACGACTGCTAGTCTGATGTAACGATACCAAAACATAACAACATACTAATTTTGGTGTCTTGGATTTACGTTTACTATGTTACGTCTATTCTATGATGACAGCTTTTCGACAGCGTACTTTCTGCTCTGCTCCATCCTGGCATTCCAGAGTGGTGGCATGGAGACAGCACGCTCGCGCAGGTTTCCAGGAACGGGCACACACAAGGCGGCACTTCTGAATGTAGCTAACGTTGTGTTTGTTCCTTATAACATTTTTTCTCGTCTTCTTTGATTCGTCTATTACTTTTTTTATTCGAACCAAATCGCCATGGCTTGGCCGTGCATAACCAGAGTGTGCTGTCTGGCTCGGTTTTGGAACCAGTTTGATAAATCCGATCTTTCATTGCCACTGACCATCCAGAACTACTCAGACATCGCCGACCAAGAGGTGCGATCCGTCACCAGGCAGGTACCGACGGACCGGGTTCTGACGCACAATTATTCTACCCCGGACCACCGCGGATCTCCCCAGACACCGGGAGAAGCCCCGGGCACCCGGAGATCATTGAGAGGCCGGAGGGAAGCCAACTTCAAACCCCGGGAGGACTACCACCGACCCTGCGTGCCGTTCTCGAGTGTCACTCAGTACAAGCAGGATTACAAACCCTGGCCTATTCCGAAGAAGGAGAATTTCCCCTGGATTAGCAATTGTGGAAAAGGGGGCAACGTTGGTTCGGATAGCCCAGTAAACAGTTACCCCAATGCGAGCCAGACGAGAGGGGAGAGGGGGGAGAGAGAGGAACTGGGCATGAGGTGGGGAGAGAAGGGGACGGGAACAGCTGAAAGCTCTTACAGGTAGGCTCCATCACTCTGACGCTGTCCTTTCAGAACCATTCTGTTTCTTTCATTTCAGCACCTGGAGCTGTCCACTCTCTCATAAACCATTGATAACTGCGCTCTAACCTAACGATTTCATTAGTCTGCTTCAAGTTATTGTATTCTGAAATTCGTTAAATAATTGTTATTCATGTACAGTGGGCTATTGGCCCAAATGTAATCTGCAGTTTGTATAATTATGCATTACCTTTTGAACTGAAATTGCCACCAGGCTAGGTCTTGCAGTTCAGTGTGTGTGTGTGTGTGTGTGCGTGCGTGCGTTCGTGCAAAATAAATTAGATGCATTAAGTCTCATGCTACAGAAATAACCAATAGTTTTAATCTGAACAGTAGGCTGCTGCTAAAATAGAAACACAGCAAAACGCTTTCAATTATTAATAAATTCACACACATTTGATATCCCCTTGTGTTGGACACATTTTTTAAAGTGCACGTGATTAGAGACCAAATTAAAGCGTTTCTGCAGTTTGATAATCCTCAACATCCAATGGTGTTTCTTTATGATGTCAGCATGCCCCGCCCCGTTTTCATTTCCCAGAAGCACTGATCTGAAATCTCATGCGTCATTAACAGAACCCACCCAGGCCCCTGTACTGCTCTGCTCGAATCCCAATGGACATCATTACCCTTAATCGATGATCAGCCTGATTAGCTTGTTCATGCTTTGGTTAGTCTGATTTACACAACAATACAGAATTTGCACAATTTTCTATGTAAAATAGCCAACAGTATAGAGATCATAAAGCCAATGGATAAAACTTTTGCAGTGTTTGTAAAATAACAATTATTTTCAGACCATGGGAGCGCTCCCTTACACTTCCATCTCCTTGTAGACAGGAGTACCGGCCTTGGATGGGGGCAAGACCAGCCAAGACCACCAGGAAACAACGGCCCCCTGCCCCGTACGCCAGCCCCCGGTCAGGGGTCTCCCACCTCCCCAATGAGACCAGCTACCAGGCCGCCTACAGCGGAGCCGGGGAGGCTTTCAGACACACAGAGCTTCACCAGAGGGACCATAATACCACCACCTCCACCGCTGGGCTGCCGACCACCACCTCCATCTCCACTGTCCCCAAGACCACTGTAACCCTACTCCAGCCCTCCTCCACCACTACCACCCTTATCACCAGCACCGGCCACCAGCAGAGCAGCCTGCCAGAGAGACCCAACCTCAGTATAGGGACCATGGGAGAGGTGAGACAGAGGACTCTGTTTTTTGAGTTTCACAGTTTTCAGGGCATAAATCCATCCATTTTCCAATGTTATTCCAAATGGTCCGAATCCTTGAGATGAGCAACGTCTTAGTGGCAGCATCTCGTTCTATAGAAGTCATTGTACACATCTGTGATGATACCCTACTTTGGGTAGTACTATTTCAAAGGCAAAGTCACTTGAAAGACATAGAATAGACATTGTAGAGACACAAAGACACTGTGTGGGGAATATAGGGTAAGGGTATGGTTAGGGACATAGCCATTGTTCCAGCCTGGTCCCAGGTGTTCCCAGTGGTGCTGAGGCATCTCTAAGAGGTGATACTGTGATCCTGTTCTGTCCTAAAGCTGCTCATTGTGTCCCAGCTGTTTCAGATTATGACACAAACTGCCAGGCCTATGACATTGACCTGGTTAGAGCGGAGCAGGCATTACATACAGAGAAAAGAAAGTCAATAATATTCAGACATTTGGACAATTAGGATTTGGAGACTCAAATCACAGAGGTTTTGTGTCAGAGTGGGTTCAAGTGTGGAGGGAGGGATGGAGGGAGGGAGAGAGAGAGAGACAGACAGACAGAGAGAGAGACAGAGAGAGACAGACAGAGTGAGAGAGAGCAGTACTGTAACTATTTCCTGTTTTGATCCCAGCCCGCCCCCCTGTTCTCTCCCTGGGGTAGTTCAAGGCAGACGTTGTGTGACAGGGAGTGGAACTCTTTAGGGAATCTCCTGGGGTTTAATGCCACCCCACCTGCCCCGCTTCTCTGTGCCATCTGCCAGCGGCGAGTAGGAGAGAACGGGCTGAGCCGACTCGGCTTTCTGCTTTCACTCACTGTCATCTATGCCAGAGAGATTGACATAGATTAAAGAAAGAAGAAACTCCTGCACACTGCTTGCTAGGAATTTTTCAGTTTTAAATTTAACAGCAAGTTGAAACCAAAAAAAGTGAAACTTTGAAAGCAAGCAGTGTGGAGGAAAGTCTTTTTTTTAACCTTGTTTTATAAATATTCCAGCGTACCTGAGTGTTAGTGCTGTAGATGTGCCGGTACATCTCTTTTCAGGATCAGAGAGAAAGAAAATAAAAGAGGGAAGAAGATTCTCTCTGGTCAGAAGATTCTCTCTGGTCAGTTCAAACTTTCTTTGGGAAGATAACATTTTCTAAAAGCAAAAACATGCTCCGCTATAGCTTCCCAAAAGACATGCTCCACTATAGCTTCCCAAAAAGACATGCTCCACTATAGCTTCCCAAAAAGACATGCTCCACTATAGCTTCCCAAAAGACATGCTCCACTATAGCTTCCCAAAAGACATGCTCCACTATAGCTTCCCAAAAGACATGCTCCACTATAGGTTCCCAAAAAGACATGCTCCACTATAGCTTCCCA
>QNTS01004143.1:85074-96094 GCA_003317085.1 Hucho hucho | reverse complement strand
TACAGATCATCCCTCAGAGCACCATTAAATCCATTATTAAAAAAATGGAAAGAATATGGCACCACAACAAACCTGCCAAGAGAGGGCCGCCCACCAAAACTCACAGACCAGACAAGGAGAGCATTAATCAAAGAGGCAACAAAGTGACCAAAGATAACCCTGAAGGAGCTGCAAAGCTCCACAGCGGAGATTTGAGTATCTGTCCATAGGACCACTTTAAGCCGTACACGCCACAGAGCTGGGCTTTACAGAAGAGTGGCCAGAAAAAAAGCCATTGCCTGAATAAAAAAATAAGCAAACATGTTTGGGGTTCGCCAAAAGGAATGTGGGTGACTCCCCAAACATATGGAAGAAGGTACTCTGGTCAGATGATACTAAAATGGAGCTTTTTGGCCATCAAGGAAAACGCTATGTCTGGCGCAAACCCAATATCTCCCATCACCATGAGAACACCATCCCCACAGTGAAGCATGATGGTGGCAGCATCATGCTGTGGGGATGTTTTTCATCAGCAGAGACTGGGAAACTGGTCAGAATTGAAGGAGTGATGGATGGCGCTAAATACAGGGAAATTCTTGAGGGAAACCTGTTTCTGTCTTCCAGAGCTTTGAGGCTGGGACAGAGGTTCACCTTCCAGCAGGACAATGACCCTAAGCATACTGCTAAAGCAACACTCGAGTGGTTTAAGGGGAATCATTTACATGTCTTGGAATGGCCTAGTCAAAGCCCAGACCTCAATCCAATTGAGAATCTGTGGTATGACTTAAAGATTGCTGTACACCAGCGGAAGCCATCCAACTTGAAGGAGCTGGAGCAGTTTTGCCTTGAAGAATGGGCAGAAATCCCAGTGGCTAGATGTGCCAAGCTTAGAGACACCTGTCACGATCTGAGGAATAACTGGACCAAAGCGCAGGGTGGGTTGAGTTCCACATCTTTAATACAGTGAAACTTCAAAAACAAACAAAGAACAAAACAGATCGGACATACACGTAGTGCACAACCACATGCACTAACAGAAACAATAACACACAAGGCAGGTGGGGAAGGGAACAAACTTTAATAGGATTCCCTAATTAAAGGCAACGACTAACAGCTGCCTCTAATTGGGAACCAACACAAAACACAACAGTACCCCCCCACAAAGGTGCAGACTCCGACCGCAACCAACAGTCAATGGGGGTTTTCGGGTGGGCCTTTGTCGGTGGTGGCTCCTGTGCGGGCCCTAGAGGCCTGGTGTGTGGAGCAGGAACAGGACGTACTGGGCTGGGGATGCGCACTGGACGCCTTGTGCGTGGAGCTGGCACAGGACATACCGGGCTGGTCTCACGCACCTCTGGGCGAGTGCGGGGAGCTGGCACTGGACGCACCGGGCTGGAGAGGCGCACTGGACTCCGAGTGCGTGGAGCCCCCACTAAAAAAATTCTGGGACTGCTGTGGCCGCGAACCCCTCAGGATCTCTCGCCAAGGGACGGTCTCCAAATCCCCCTTTTTCTCCAAGGTCCAGATTACCTTCTCCTCCTGGCCACACTGCTTGGTCCTGGTTTGGTGGATTATTCTGTCACGATCTGAGGAATAACTGGACCAAAGTGCAGCGTGGGTTGAGTTCCACATCTTTAATACAGTGAAACGTCAAAAACAGATCAGTCATACACGTAGTGCACATGCACTAACAGAAACAATAACCCACAAGGCAGGTGGGGAAGAGAACAAACTTTAATAGGATTCCCAATTAGAGGCAACGAGTAACAGCTGCCTCTAATTGGGAACCAACACAAAACACAACATAAAGACACATAGAAAACCCTAGTCACTTCCTGGCCCAAAACCCCATAGATAACCCAGAGGGCTATCTATGGCCAGGACGTGACAACACCCCAAGAGACTTGCAGCTGTAATTGCTGCAAAAGGTGGCTCTACAAAGTATTGACTTTGGGGGGGTGAATAGTTATGCACGCTCAAGTTTTCTGTTTTTTTGTCTTGTTTGTTTCACAAAAAAAAAAAATTTTGCATCTTCAAAGTGGTAGGCATGTTGTGTAAATCAAATGATACAAACCCCCCAAAATTCAATTTTAATTCCACGTTGTAAGGCAACAAAATAGGGAAAATGCCAAGGGGGGTGAATACTTTCGCAAGCCACTGTAAGGTCCCACAGTTGACAGTGCAGCATTAAAGGTCCCCAAGAACACAGTGGCCTCCATCATTATCAAAGGAAAGAAGTTTGGAACCACCAAGACTCTTCCTAGAGCTGGCTGCACGGCCATACTGAGAAGCAGGGGATAAGGGCCTTGGTCAAGAAGGTGGCCAAGAACCCGTTGGTCACTCTGACAGAGTTCCAGAGTTCCTCTTGAACTTGAGTTGGGAGAACCTTGCAGAAGGACAACCATTTCTGCAGCACTCCACCTATCAGGCCTTTATGATGGAGTGGCCAGACGGAATGGGGTGGCCAGCTATCATACTCTAATTCCACTGATTTCAAAACTTTGTCCTCCAGAAAGTGGAGAGCAACACTTATGCAGTTTTACTAAGTGAAAAATCCGCATTAGAGAGGATTACCTACACATACTGTCCAGCTCATATTATAGATAGAAGCCTGCTACATGGCAGACCAATCTGAACTCATCTCTGTTGGCATGTCCAGCCCACTCATTATCTCAGCCAATCATGGTTAGCGGGAAGTTTGCTGGCTTTTTCCATGGCTAAACCAACAAGGCTTGTAATAATAAATAAAAAAACATTCATATTTACAGATGGCATACAAGTTTGTTATTATGGCACATGAAAGTTCACAAAATATTCAGATTTTTTTTTTAAAGTTCACTTTCAAATGGTGCTCCGTTGAAGTATGCCTAGTTTCCTGAAACGAGTCACATGTTACTGCTGTCTTTCACAAAAGAGGGGCTAAAAACAATTATATAATCTGTAACATTTATGTCAGACTTTGCCACTGACAGTCAATCTCAAAAAGATAAACATTACGATTTTCCAGAAAAGGTCCAGATGTCAGGGAAACCAATATACTTTTTTACTGGGCCCCACTCATATAGAACACACACCCGTAAACATACTTTGGAGTAAAGCTTTGGGAAATTCAAACGGGCCATTAATTAATTTAATAATTTAAAGACAAGTCTTTCTATGCCGTTAAAACTTCTATCAAATTAGACATAACAATTAGGATCTGGCTCAAATTATTCAAATCAATAATAGAACCAATTTCACTATATGGCAGTGAAGTGTGGGGTACGCTTACAAAGCAATCATTTGACAAATGGGACAAATACGCAATTGAAACCCTGCATTCTGTAAGAGCATCCAGCAGTCTCTAAGGTGCAATGTAGAGTACCAGTTGGTAGCCGGCTAGAACATTGACTAAGGTTCAGGGCAGGGTACTGGGCGGAGGCCGGCAAGTGGTGACTGTGTAACAGCCTGATGGCCTGGAGATATAAGCTGTTTCTGTCTCTCGGTACCCAGCTTTGATGCACCTGTACTGTCTCCGCTTTCGAAATGGTGTCGGGGTGAACAGGCAGTGGCTCGGGTGGCTGAGGTCTTTGATGACCTTCTTGGCCTTCATGTGACAACAGGTGCTGTAGATGTCCTGGAGGGCAGGGAGTGTGCCTTTGGTGATGCGTTGGGCTGACCGCACCACCCTCTGGAGAGCCCTGAGGTTGCGGACGGTGCAATTGCCATACCAGGTGGTGATAGAGCCCGACAGGATGCTCTCAATGGTGCATCTGTAGAAGTTTGTGAGAGTCTTAGAGCCATGCTGAATTGATCCATCCTTTCTTCACCACACTGTCTGTGTTAAGGAACCATTTCAGTGATGTGCACGCTGAGGAACATGAGTCTTTTTACCCTCTTTACTGCGGCCGTGTCGATGTGGATGGAGACGTGCTCTCTCTGCTTTTTGTTGACGTTGAGAGAGAGGTTATTTTCCTGGCACCACTCCGCCAGGGCTTTCATCTACTAGGGCCTTCAACTAGCTGTCTCATCATTATTGGTAATCAGGCCTACCACTGTTGTGTAGTCAGCAAACTTGATGATTGAGTTGGAGACGTGCGTGGTCATCAGTCTTTGGATACGCCGAAATGCCTTTCTCTGAGAAAACATTTTCGCATTTTTTTTTGTTCAGCGTGAGATTGTTCTCTCTCAATCTCTGAAAACAGCTTTAAGACTTGCGTTGTGTCCATCTTGAGATCTACAGTGAGGGAAAAAAGTATTTGATCCCCTGCTGATTTTGTACGTTTGCCCACTGACAAAGAAATGATCAGTCCATCATTTTAATGGTAGGTTTATTTGAACAGTGAGAGACAGAATAACAACAAAAAAATCCAGAAAAACGCATGTGAAAAATGTTAGAAACTGATTTGCATTTAAATGAGGGAAATAAGTATTAAACCTCCCGGAGACACACTTGCACGCACTTGCATTCACGCACACACACACACACAAACACACACCATTCAAACCCTGTTGGTCAAACATGTCATAAGGGACTGGCCTTACGTTATGATAACGTCTAACTAACCCTTGGCCTACAATGGTCACGCCCCCGCAGAAACCTAAGTACCATAATAAACAAATCCCCATCAAAATCTGTAGGTTTAACCTAGAGATATGTGTTTTTTTGCATGGGCTGAGTCTCATCCGCCGATATCGGCCTTCCGCATTTGCGGTGAAAGGTGGCCAAGCTACAAGAGAGCAATCTTTGTCAGACCATGAGACATTTGGTCTTTTCACAAAAACGTCTGTAGCTTCCGAACGGTTTGGCCTACAAAGTAGTATGACCACTGTATTGAAAGCTCCTGTTCCCACATGCTTCAAGAGGGCCACCATTGTTCCTGTTCCAAAGAAAGCTAAGGTAACTGAGCTAAATGACTATCGCCCCGTAGCACTCACTTCCGTCATCATGAAGTGGTTTGAGAGACTAGTCAAGGATCATATCACCTCCATCCTACCAGACACCCTAGACCCACTCCAATTTGCTTACTGTCCCAATAGGTCCATAGAAAACGTAACCGCAATCACACTGCACACTGCCCTAACCCATCTGGACAAGAGGAATACTTATGTAAGAATGCTGTTCATCGACTACAGCTTAGCATTTAACACCATAGTACCCTCCAAACTCGTCATTAAGCTCGAGACCCTAGGTCTCGACCCAGCCCTGTGCAACTGGGTCCTGGACTTCCTGACGGGATGGCCCCAGGTGGTGAGGGTAGGAAACAACATCTCCACCCCGCTGATCCTCAACACTGGAGCCCCACAAGGGTGCGTTCTCAGCCCTCTCCTGTACTCCCTGTTCACCCATGACTGCGTGGCCAAGCACGCCTCCAACTCAATCATCAAGTTTGCTGACGACACTACAGTGGTAGGCATGATTACCAACAACGACGAGACGGCCTACAGGGAGGAGGTGAGGGCCCTCGAAGTGTGGTGTCTGGATAATAACCTCTCACTCAACGTCAACAAAACTAAGGAGATGATCGTGGACTTCAGGAAACAGCAGAGGGAGCACCCCCCTATCCACATCGACGGGACAGTAGTGGAGAAGGTGGAAAGTTTGAAGTTCCTCGGCGTACACATCACGGACAAACTGAAATGGTCCACCCACACAGACAGCGTGGTGAAGAAGGCGCTACAGCGCCTCTTCAACCTCAGGAGGCTGAAGAAATTTGGCGTGTCACCAAAAACACTCACAAACAGATGCACAATCGAGAGCATCCTGTCGGGCTGTATCACCGCCTGGTACGGCATCTGCTCCGCCCACAACCGTAAGGCTCTCCAGAGGGTAGTGTGGACTGCACAACGCATCACCGGGGGTAAACTACCTGCCCTCCAGGACACCTACACCACCCGATGTCGCAGGAAGGCCAAAAAGATCATCAAGGACAACAACCACCCAAGCCACTGCCTGTTCAACCCGCTTTCATCCAGAAGGCGAGGTCAGTACAGGTGCATCAAAGCTGGGACCGAGAGACAGCTTTTATCTCAAGGCCATCAGACTGTTAAACAGCCACCACTAACATTGAGTGGCTGCTGCCAACATACTGACTTAAATCTCTAGCCATTTAAAATAATTGAAAATTGGATGTAACAAATGTATCACTAGCCACTTTAAACAATTTTGTATATAATGTTTACATATCCGACATTACTCATATCAAATGAATACACTGTACTCTATACCATCTACTGAATCTTGCCTATGCCGTTCGGCCATCGACTCAAATCTTTAGCCACTTTAATAATTAAAAAGTGGATGTAATAAATGTATCACTAGCCACTTTAAATGATGCCATTTGTATAATGTTTACATATCCTACACTACTCATCTCACATGTATATACTGTACTATATACCATCTACTGCATCTTGCCTATGCCGTCAGCCATCGCTCATCCATAAATACTCGTATTCAATCCTTCACACTTGTGTGTGTATAAGGTAGTTGTTGTGAAATTGTTAGATTACTTGTTAGATACTACTGCATGGTTGGAACTAGAAGCACAAGCATTTCGCTACACTCGCAATAACATCTGCTAACCATGTGTATGTGACAAATAAAATTTGATTTGATTTGATTTAGAATAGTGTCTGACAGACTCCAGGAATTGGTGAGGGATGCCCTACAATGTTTCGGTTTAACTGGGGCGATGTGCAGGCCCTGAGTAGTCAGCTTAACTTCTTAGGGAGCGGCAGCTGAGGTGTCGGTTTTGGAGAGTCTGGCGTGCCCAAAGTAAAAGGCCTGCCACTCTGGCCCAGAAACTAGGATATGCACATAATTAGTACTATTGGATAGGAAACACTGAAGTTTCTAAGAGTGTTAAAATATTGTCTGTGAGTATAACAGAACTGATATAGCAGGCGAAAACCCGAGGAATTTCTGTCCTGGAAAAAGTGTTTTTGACACATTGCCTCATTTTGAACCCCTCCCTATTGAAAACTTCCATATATGGGAGTACGATTGCAGTACCTATTGCTTCCACTGGATGTCAACAGTCTCTAGACAGTGTTTGGTGATGTTAGGTTGCTCTGGATGGTAATAGAAGAAGAATTTCGAACTAGTCACAGGATGTAAACAGAAGAGGATGCGCGTTCACGGGCTCGCGCGCGCTGTGGTTTTTTCCTTTCCTATCGTCCAGTTTATAATCCGGTTGAAATAATATAGTAAATATACATAAGTGTTCCTAAGGATACATTATCAATGATGTGTGATTGTTCTTGGACAAGTGTATAGGTATAGGTTGAACGAGTTCTCTTCACGGTTCAATGGGCGAGTGGACGCTGTATTTTATGAACATAACGCGCCAACCAAACAGAGATTTATGGATATAATAACAAAATAACCATTGGATGTCTTCGTTGGACACTTGGGAAGCCATCAGCAGAAGTTCTTCGAAAGGTAATCGATTTTATATTAGCGATTTTATGCGTTTTATGAGACCCGCTTTGGTTATGGATTTATGCTAATGCATAAAATATGAGAGGGCCTATCCTCAAACAATCAAATGTTGTGCTTTCGCCGTAAAGCCTTTTTTAAATCTGACAACGCTGTGATATTGCCAAGAATCAGAGCTTTTGATGGCTATACAACACTTGTATATTGATGAATGATTAATAATTGAACTTTTGGATTTTGAATTTGGCGCCTTACATTTCACCCGGTAGTGTCGGGAGCTAGCGCCCCACTGCTCCCTAAGTAGTTAAAGGCAAAGAGTCTAAGTGGTACAATGCAACATCCAAACGAATGAAAACAGTTTGATTTGGGAGTGGCAGTTTAGTAACAGTGTCATCACGGTCATAGGTGATTGTGACGTGATTGGCAGGGGTACTAACATGTCGCCGGGTTTCTCAACCTGCGTGACAGTTACGTCATCCTTAATGGATGCCGCAGAATGACAGATAATGGCTTGATGCCGCGAAGACATTCTGCACTATCTTGTCTTAATAGGGAGTGGTGGGGCGCTAGAAAAAATGTCTGGTTTATCTTTGTATTTTCTTTTAACAGATCTAATGTGTTATATTCTCCTACATTCCTTTAACATTTCTACAAACTTCAAAGTATTTCCTTTCAAATGGTACCAAGAATATGCATATCCTTGGTTCAGGGCCAGAGCTACAGGCAGTTAGATTTGGGTATGTCATTTTAGACGAAAATTGAAAATTATTAAACATTCATCAATATAAGTGTTGCATAGTCATCAAAAGTTCTGCTTCTTGGCAATATCACAGCGTTGTCAGATTTCAAAAAGGCTTTACGGCAAAAGCACAACATTTGATTGTTTGAGGGTAGCACCTCATATTTCTGCATTAGCATGCATTCATAAACCATTGCAGTTCACACAAAACATATTTCACAGCAAAAACAAATCCTGTACCTTTTGAAGAACTTCTGCTAGGGCTCCCCAAGTGTCCAACGAAGACATCCAATGGTTCTTTTGTTAGAAAAAGTCCTTTATTATATCCATAAATCTCAGTTTGGTTGGTGCGTTATTTTCGAATAACGCCCGTTGAAACGTGAAGAGAACGCGTTCAAATATACTTAGAAACTTTTCCTAAACAAATCAAATACCAGTTAAAATGCATCCTTAGCTATCCTTTTATGAATATTAGTGGTAATATTTCACTCGGATGGTCACCTATACCTTATATAAGTAAAATAAAGTGGGGCGCTCCAGCCAGACTCGCGCCCGAGAAAAGTTGTTGACATTTCAGGTCCCCATGCCATTTCCTGTACCTATTCGTTGTGTTTACTCCAATCGCTCTGAGTCTTTATATATAGACTGCTGACATCTAGTGGAAGCCATAGGTACTGCAGTCTCAGTCCTGGTAACACATTGATTCAATAGGGAGTGTGTCTAACAGAGCCAAAGGTCACCAGAAACTGATTTCCGGATGGTTTTTTCTCTGGTGTTTGCCTGCTAAATGAGTTCTTTTATACTCACAGACATTATGTTAACACTTTTAGAAACTTCAAAGTGTTTCCTATCCAATAGTACTAATTATGTGCATATCCTATTTTTTGAGCCTGAGTGGCAGGCATTTTGCTATGGGCACGCCGGACTCTCCAAAACCGTCACCTCACCTGCCGCTCCCTAAGAAGTTAAGGGCTTACAGGGACACATGTAGTGAACATCTTTCGTGGGGCTACACATAGACAGGTGTGGGGTCAGATCCAAGTCAGGATTACTCTCCAGGTAAGCAAACATAGGCGGGGTGTGGAACTTTACATGTAAACTCAGCAAAAAAAGAAACATCCTCTCACTGTCAACTGCGTTTATTTTCAGCAAACTTAACATGTGTAAATATTTGTATGACCATAACAAGATTCAACAAATGAGACATAAATTTAACAAGTTCCACAGACATGTGACTAACAGAAATGGAATAATGTGTCCCCAAACAAAGAGGGGGTCAAAATGAAAAGTAACTGTCAGTATCTGGTGTGGCCACCAGCTGCATTAAGTACTGCAGTGCATCTCCTCCTCACGGACTGCACCAGATTTGACAGTTCTTGCTGTGAGATGTTACCCCACTCTTCCACCAAGGCACCTGCAAGTTCCCAGACATTTCTGGGGGGAATGGCCCTAGCCCTCACCCTCCGATCCAACAGGTCACAGACGTGCTCAATGGGATTGATATCCGGGCTCTTCGCTGGCCATGGCAGAACACTGACATTCCTGTCTTGCAAGAAATCACGCACAGAACGAGCAGTATGGTTAGTGGCATTGTCATGCTGGAGGATCATGTCAGGATGAGCCAGCAGGAAGGGTACCACATGAGGAAGGAGGATGTATTCTATGTAGTGCACAGCATTGAGATTGCCTGCAATGACAAAAAGCTCAGTCCATTGATGCTGTGACACACCGCCCCAGACCATGACGGACCCTCCAACTCCAAATCGATCCCGCTCCAGAGTACAGGCCTCGGTGTAACGCCCATTCTTTCGATGATAAATGTGAATCCGACCATCACCCCTGGTGAGACAAAACCGCAACTCGTCAGTGGAGAGCACTTTTTGCCAGTTCTGTCTGGTCCAGCGACGGTGGGTTTGTGCTCATAGGCAACGTTGTTGCCGGTGATGTCTGGTGAGGACCTGCCTTACAACCGGCCTACAAGCCCTCAGTTCAGCCTCTCTCAGCCTATTGCGGACAGTCTGAGCACTGATGGATTGTGCATTCCTGGTGTAACTCAGGCAGTTGTTGTTGCCATCCTGCACCTGTCCCGTAGGTGTGATGTGCAGGTGTTGTTACACGTGGTCTGCCACTGCTAGGATGATCAGCTGTCCGTCCTGTCTCCCTGTCTTAGGCGTCACAGTAAGGACATTGCATTTTATTGCCCTGGCCACATCTGCAGACCTCATGCCTCCTTACAGCATGCCGAAGGCACATTCACGCAAATGAGCAGGGACCCTGGGCGTCTATCTTTTGGTGTTTTTCAGAGTCAGTAGAAAGGCCTCTTTAGTGTCCTAAGTTTTCATAACTGTGATTGCCTACCATCTGTAAGCTGTTAGTGTCTTAACTTCACAGGGAGCGGTGGGTCGCCACTCCCGACACCACCAGGTAAAATGTAAAGCGCCAAATTCAAAATCCCAAAGTTGAATTATTAAACATCCACCAATATACAAGTGTTTCATACTCATCAAAAGCTCTGTTTCTTGGCAATATCACAGCGCTGTCAGATTTCAAAAAGGCTTTACGGCGAAAGCACTACATTTGATTGTTTGAGGGTAGCACCTCACATACTTTCTCATAGCCATGAATTCATTAGCCAGCGTGGCACACACATAACACATTTCACAGCGAAAACAAATCAATTACCTGTTGAAGAACTTCTGCTGAGGTCATCCTAAGTGTCCAACGAAGACAATCCATGGTTCTTTTGTTAGAAAAAGTAATGTATTATATCCATAAATCTCCATTTGGTTCGCGCGTCATAGTCAGAAACGACAGCCTCCACTAGTCCATTGAAACGTGGCGCGAACTCGTTCATCTTATACCTATAAACTTGTCCAAGAACA
>QNTS01004143.1:54380-84470 GCA_003317085.1 Hucho hucho | reverse complement strand
GAAGACAATCCATGGTTCTTTTGTTAGAAAAAGTAATGTATTATATTCATAAATCTCCGTTTGGTTGGCGCGTTATAATCAGAAAAAACAGCGTTGACTCCTCCATTGAAACGTGAAGAGAACTCGTTCAACTTATACCTATAAACTTGTCCAAGAACAATCAAACATCATTGTAAATGTATCCTTAGGAACACTTTTATGTATAAATAGCATAATATTTCAACCGGAATATAAACTGGGCGATAAGAAAGGAAAAAACAAAAGAACGTGCCTGCCGGGAGCGCGCATTTACTTGTAAAGGACATCTGTTCGGGGCACTTCCTTATTCCTCTTCTTCTCTGCTCTAAAAGCATCTAAAATGAATCAGAACACTTTCTCGAGACTGTTGACATCCAGAGGAAGCGATAGGTACTGCATTCATATGCCCTTATATGGGCATTTTCATAAGGGAGGTGTTCCAAATGAGACAATGTGTCAAAACCACTTTTTCCAGGACAGAAATTCCTCCGGGTTTCGCCTGCCATATCCGTTCTGTTTTACTCACAGACAAAATGTTAACACTTTTAGAAAATGCAGTGTTTCCTATCCAATGGTACTAAATATGTGCATATCCTATTTTCTGGGCCTGAATGGGAGGCATTGTACTTTGGGCACGCCAGGGTCTCCAAAACGGTCACCTCGTGTGCTGCTCCCTAAGAAGTTAAACCCTTTACAATGAAGATCTCTGAAGTTACTTGGATTTTTACTAATTATCTTTGAAAGACAGCGTCCTGAAAAAGGGATGTTTCTTATTTTGCTGAGTTTTTTTCTTGCTTTCAGCTCTTAGCAAACTGTTGGAAAAAAATGTGTTTGACCAAATACAATACTATTTCTCTGTAAACAAATTAACAACAGACTTTCAGCATGCTTATAGAGAAGGGCACTCAACATGTACTGCACTGAAACAATTGACTGATGATTGGTTGAAAGAAATTGATAATAAGAAGATTGTGGGAGCTGTACTATTAGATTTCAGTGCAGCTTTTGATAATTTTGACCATAGCCTGTTGTTGAAAAAACTTATGTGCTATGGCTTTTCAACCTCTTCCATATTGTGGATTCAGTGCAATCTATCTAATAGAACTCAAAGGGTTTTCTTTAATGGAAGCGTCTCTAATGTCAAACATGTAAAGTGTGGTGTACCACAGGGCAGCTGTCTAGGCCCTTTACTCTTTTCTATTTTTACCAATGACCTACCACTGACATTTAAACAAAGCATGTGTGTCCATGTATGCTGATGATTCAACCATATACGCATCAGCAACCACAGCTAATGAAGTCACTGAAACCCTTAACAAAGAGTTGCAGTCTGTTTTGGAATGGGTGGCCAGTAATAAACTGGTCCTGAACATCTCTAAAACTAAGAGCACAGTATTTGGTATAAATTATTCATGCAAATGAGCAGGGACCCTGGGCATCTTTCTTTTGGTGTTTTTCAGAGTCAGTAGAAAGGCCTCCTAAGTTTTCATAACTGTGACCTTAATTATCTACCGTCTGTAAGCTGTTAGTGTCTTAACGACCGTTCCACAGGTGCATGTTCATTAATTGTTCATTGAACAAGCATGGGAAACAGTGTTTAAACCCTTTACAATGAAGATCTGGGAAGTTATTGGGATTTTTACGAATTATCTTTGAAAGACAGGGGACGTTTCTTTTTTTGCTGAGTTTATATCATTTTGCCAAAATAATACGTAGAGGACAGACTTGAGCCTGTAGATATTTTTGTTATCAATCATAAGAAAAGTGATCTCCCTCGCTTTTGGGTAGACATGGATTGGAATTGCACTGCCTAAACTATAAGCTAGGTGCACTTGTAGGGGCTGTACCATCCTTACAGTGGCTGACTGTAGGATTTTCCGCACCAGGTCAAGAGGGACCAGATAGGAGGGGATTCTATCCATAACCAAGTTATCAATAGAAGAGCTGATCTCTCTGAGCAAATCCTGCATTAGCATGTTTACCATATGGACGTGGGCATAGTCATATGCAATAACATCTAGGAGCCTAGCACCGGTATGAAGTGTTTGTTCAACAGCGTAGAATGCAAGTTAACTATGAAGACAGTACCCTCTAGAGTTGTACCCCGAAGATTAGAAGATTAAAATACACAACCAAGACACTTGCAATATGATAACCACTAATAACGAATATGATTTTGAGACCACTAAGGTCCAGTTCAAGAATTCTGTGTTCGTGGCTCACAATATTTAGCTTTTTCTGAACAAGGTAATTGAATGCACATCGAACAGTAAGTGCATGGGCAAATGTGGCTTACAGAAAGAGGAAGATAGTATGGGGTTTGGTTAACCCTGGGTCGTTGCAGCCCCTGTTTTCCATTAAATAATTGCAATAGGAGACAATGAGAGCACCATTTATGGACGTGCCAAATGATTTGGTGAAGTAAAAAATGTGTCACCCCCCCGGGAATTCTTTCTGAGTTGCTTTGAAAAGGGGACTACCTGGCACGGTGTCATTATCACTCCCCTTTTTGTAATCAGTGCGAACATATCACCTGAAGGAGTTTGCGAACTTGGCGTTGAAAAAAATGTAAAAGGCAGTAACAACAGAAAAAGTGGTTGGCACGCTGCCAGGTTTTGGACAATATTTGTTTCTTCCACCTTTCCACTGGGTAAACCTGTTGGGATTTGGAGGGAAGTCCATGGCCTAGTCCTGTTGATGGGGTTTTGGGAAAGCATGTGTCGTTTATGTGAGTCGTGAGCGGGACCAGATTGCTCAGAAAGAGCGGGTCTGCCCGGTTCCAAATCACCTTGCTTTGTGGTGAGATTGTCTGTTTCCAGGTGGGCAGCATCTGCATGGGTTTCCCAACAGTCTGTTCTGTCTGGGATCTCACTCCAGCCATCTTTGATCATGACCGATTGGCCAGACAGTTTTGTAAACTGGTTCTTGGTATGGCTGGCATTGGATGGTTTGTCAATTTGTTCTTCCACCCCCTGTTGGGCAGGAATGAGTCCACTAAGTGTTGGCATAGTATCCTTTGGAAATATGCATTATGTGTATCAGACTGTACAGTAAATGATGAAACCTCCCCTTTGAGTTGTCCTTCCTTGTCTGTTTGGGCACTTGGCTTGGAAAATGAGCTGTCCATTCCAGCAGTCTGGATGTCAAGGTAAGCATTGATCTCACAATACTTTACGCACAAATAGTCTGGCTGAGTCAAATCCTGTGCAGAATTTTGTGTATCAACCATGATAGGATTTGCATTGCACAGTTTGGTCACAGTAGTTAGCTCGGCCCTCAGTCATTACTTCATCACTGAGAATTTTGTCTGCTCAGGTCTAGTATCACTGTGTACAGTTTCGTAAGGGACCGTTGCAAATTTTTTGTTTGAACCAGGAAAGAAGACTGTCATTTTCCTGATTGGCTATCAAGGTGGGAGGGAGTTCCCCTATTACTGGAATTATCAGCTCAAATTCATGGGAAGAGCTGTCAATCAAGTATCCCAAAGCAGTTTGCAAGGATATGCGGATGTCTGTCTCTTGGAGGTTTTGTACCAGAAGGTACGTAACACGGTTGATCATTTCAAGCAAGGAATATTCGCATACCATAGGACCTAAGTCATAGAACTTGGGTGACGGTTGAAAGAAGGCTTGGAAACCATTGAGTGATTGACCTAGATCCGAGTGGGACTCCCAGTGTTTTTGCAAGAATGACAGCTTCCCATTCATTCACAACTTGACAAGCTTGAGGAATTGTTTGACCGGATCGCATGCACTAAAGATCAAAATAGCAATAATTCGGGTCCACAGCTGTTTGTGACCACAGAATGTTGTTGACTGTGTCTAGCTGTGCCCCTAATCTCACTAGTATGTCTGCACCGATGTAGACAGAGTGGGTCAGCTTTGGCACAACAAGCATGTAGTGTTTTAACTCCTTGTTGTGAAGTTTGAGTTTTATGGCATACACTTCTGTTGCTGTGGAAACAGCTTGAGGGTGGTAGCAAGAAGAATTGAAGAGTCCTCACATTAAGAATCATACAATGATTTACAGATGGACGATTTCTACAACCACAGCGCCATTATCAAGTTGTCAACTACTTTTCCCTCTACCTGAAAGCCGTTTACAACACGTGGGCAGTAATGCTGAGACTTAGGTGGTTCTAAAGCACAGATTAATGTTTCTCTCTCACCAAGGAGTTGGGTGGGAGGACAGTTCTGGTTTGGCGTCGAGGATGGTATAGACGACTCATTGGTATGGGTTTGCGTGTTGCAAGTGGGTGGCTCCAGATTCCCATAGCTTGGGTCATCTTCTGCCGAATAAAGATCTGCATCGTCGGGTGGTTATCAGTGTCGTCTGCTTTAACCACATCACAGCATACCCTCTGGAGGTCATGTGGTGTCATGACATCAGGAACCCTGACTTGAGCCCACAATTGATTTTGGCCACAGTCAATTAGTGGGGCCAATCTGTTCATTAGGTCTTGCCCAACTAGCATCTTTTCAGTCTCTAACTTAGAGACAAAGACAGGATGTACCGGCCAACAATGCAATTTGTGCAGAGAGTCCTTTCGTAGCCTCTTGGGGATTGCTGGGGCGCTAGCGCCCCACTCCCGACACTACCCGGTGAAATGTGAGGCGCCAAATTCAAAATCCAAAAGTTGAATTATTAAACATCCACCAATATACAAGTGTTCCATACTCATCAAAAGCTCTGTTTCTTGGCAATATCACAGCATTGTCAGATTTCAAAAAGGCTTTACGGCGAAAGCACAACATTTGATTGTTTGAGGGTAGCACCTAACATATTTTTGCCATTACCATAATTTCATAAGCCTCCACGGTTCACAGAAAACACATTTCACAGCGAAAACAAATCAATTACCTGTTGAAGAACTTCTGCTGAGGTCTTCCTAAGTGTCCAACGAAGACAATCCATGGTTCTTTTGTTAGAAAAAGTCATGTATTTTATCCATAAATCTCCATTTGGTTNGCGCGTTATAATCAGAAACTACAGCGTCCACTACTCCATTGAAACGTGACGAGAACTCGTTCATCTTATACCTATAAACTTGTCCAAGAACAATCAAACATAGTTTTAAATGTATCCTTAGGAACACTTTTACGTATATTTACTATAATAAATCAACCGGAATATAAACTGAGCTCTAAAGACGGAAAAAAACAGTGCGCGCTTGGCGAGAGCGCGCGTCCACTCCTATAGACTTCCAAAGAGACACTTCCTGATTTCCTCTTCTTCTCTGCTCTATTTCATCCAAACAGAATCAAATCACTTTCTCGAGACTGTTGACATCCAGAGGAAGCGATCGGTACTGCATTCATATGCCCTTATAAGGGCATTTTCATGAGGGAGGGGTTCCAAATGAGGCACTCTGTGAAAACCACTTACTCCAGGACAGAAATTCCTCGGGGTTTCGCCTGCCATATCCGTTCTGTTTTACTCACAGACAAATGGTTAACAGTTTTGGAAAATTCAGAGTGTTTCCTATCCAATGGTACCAAATATGTGCATATATATTGGGCCTGAATGGGAGGCATTATATATTGGGCCTGAATGGGAGGCATTTTACTTTGGGCACGCCAGGCTCTCCAAAACGGTCACCTCGTGTGCTCATCCCTAAGAAGTTAACTCTGTGTCAGTTCTTAAAGCAGAAGTAACAGCAATCTTCTCGTGTCCTCCAGTTGTCTAGTCATGTCTTTGTGCTCCTCCTCTAACTAGTCTTCCAAGTTCTGTAAGGTATTGCGTTCTTGTTTGAGTGAGTCATTTTCCTTCTTTGTTTGCTGGGCTTGAGCCATTAGTTCCTCCAGCGCTATTTGCAGAGTGTCTTTGGTTATTTTTTATTCTGTATTCTGCAAGTGGGCTAATAGTAGCTCACCTTTCTGTTTCTCGATAACTGCTTGTGACTTGGCTAGTTTCTCGTCCTTTATTTTTCCTTCCTCGTGGGAGGCATGCAACTCGGCCAGCTGTTGCCTATCCTCTTCTTTGAACTTCTGAATAGAAGCCTCATGTTGTTTTGCCGCCTATGTTGCTTCAGATAATTTGATGTTAGTTGCTTCCAACTGCTCTCTGGCTCCATCTACCTCCTTTAGGTCTTTCTTAAATATGGCAGAGACGTTTAACGTTATACTACTGAGAAATGTTGTTAAGGCACCTCCTTTGAGGGACTGGTATGCAGTGCTTGTGACAATATCCTGTGGCCTGATTTATTTCATCATAAGTCAATCCTTCTAGTGTTTCCACATAATTCGGACAAATCAGCTACTAGGGCTTCAGCGGAGAGTCAAGTTATCCATACTTAGAGAAGACAATGCTGGACTATATGGGACTAGGGAAGAGCTTACAATTACCTAGGATATAGGGTATTAGTGTGTGACAATATAATATGGGAGGTTGCTCCTTTATTTTTGTGGGGTATTTTATTAGGATTGTGATGTCATTATTGCAACTCACTTCTAAGGGGACCAAAATAGTGATGTTGTTATCAGTTTTACACCACAGGGAGACGATATCATGTCAGCTGGTGACATAATTAAGATCTATGTGTAACAACTAGTAACATGCACCAGCGCAGGTTACTTATGTAACCGAACAATACTCTAATAGTTTAGAAAGATGTATGGATGACACATTTCTAGGGGGAAAACTGTCCCTGGTAGGACAGGGAGAGGGGATCTCGCTGTCTTGTATCAACTGGAAAGAGAACTGAAAAGTTCAAAATGTGTTTCATTAGCAGTGTTATATTGTGCCAAAAAGAAAAAGTTGGCTCAGAATGTGAGCATCATCAGTTTTAATAACTTATGCAGTTTTATCAAGTCGAAACAACATTTTCAGCACCTTGGAGAGGGACCGGGAAAATAGCGTTGCACGTGTGTGCAGCCTACTCCGTTGGAGAGAGAGAAAGTGAGAGAGAGTAGTCTTCCAAAGAGGGTTTTCTGCAGCGCCTAAACCAAGAATGATAATTTGATATTATTTAAATCAGCACTCAGGACGAGGTCTGTCGTAACTGGGACCAATGTGCTGCAGCAGAAAGCAGTTGTACAGTAGATCGCCTACAAATTGACACATTCATTCCACCAACTAGTAGCCTACCATTTGCTGATACATTTACTGGTTAAAGCTTTGTTATCGCAGTCCCGCTATGCCCTTAGTTTACTACTACCCAGAACAATAACCAGGATTTTATGTCTGTAGAAAAGCTCTGTATTAGGTGATTATGACCCAGAGATATCTGCAACACCATTCAGACAATTAATTCATACAGTTTGGACCTCTGTACATGGCAGCTCC
This sequence comes from Hucho hucho, assembly GCA_003317085.1. Taxonomy (NCBI): domain Eukaryota; kingdom Metazoa; phylum Chordata; class Actinopteri; order Salmoniformes; family Salmonidae; genus Hucho; species Hucho hucho. Next base: position 77,168 of record QNTS01004143.1, on the reverse strand, counting down.
TTACGGCATAAGGTGTTGATATGAAACTGCAGAGATATGAATGTCTTTGATCATTCCAAACTCAAACTCAAAATTCACAAAAAGGATTATAGATTACGTAGCCTACGTAACATACTTTATTGACTCAAATCAAGATATTCAATGGCTCTCACAATAAGGATTACAGATTACGCGCCTGTTTTTAGGGTAACGCAATATAATTATTGACTCAAATCATTTCACCTTTTACTTCCCTTGAGGTGCCTCTGTAATGTAACATATGAGGGTGACCTCACCGATATGTGGGATGGTAAGAACTGAAAGTGCAGGTCTTGTAAATGAACTATTTCATGCAGAAAGCACACAAATCAAAACACCAATTCAAACACTTCTTAAAATACCACTGATTAAACTCTAACATACAGTAATGTCTCGATTATCAAAATAATATAATATGCTCACATTCAGCTATTAACAACAATGCAAGAGGTTGTAGCAGCCTATAGAATTTACAGGAGGGGAGGGGAGGAAAGTAATGCGCAGCGGCCTGACTGCTTCTCAAATTTAGGTGTCAGGAGAGAAAGAGTAGTTAAAATGTTATCAATTGCAAAAGTATGCATCAACTATGAGGTGGACTCTAATCATCTTCGTCACCACATACTCTGCCAGAGACGTGGCATGGTATCAACAAAGATGCCACAATGCTGACTCATTGAGTTCCTGTGTCTCCACCACAAGGCTGTGAACCTCGAGTTCTGCCATCTGTAATACTTAAGCAATCATATGAGTTCAAATCAAAAATCGAATCAAACTTTATTAGTCACATGCGCCAAATACAACAATGCTTACTTACGAGAAAAAGAATATGGATAAAAATAAGAAATCAAAGTAACAAGTAATTAAAGAGCAGCAGTAAAATAACAATAGTGAGACTATATACAGGGAGGTACCGGTACAGAGTCAATGTGTGAGGGCACCGGTTAGCTGAGGTAATATGTACATGTAGGTAGAGTTATTAATGTGACAATGCATAGATGATAACAACAGAGAGCAGCAGTGGTGTAAATGAGGGAGGGGGGGGGGGCAATGCAAAGAGTTTGGGTAGCCATTCTATTAGGTGTTCAGGAGTCTTATGGGCTGTAGTCAATGAATAGCATTCTCACATAGGTGTTCCTTTTGACCAGGTGGGAAAGGGCAGTGTGGAGTGCAGTAGAGATTGCATCATCTGTGGATCTGTTGGGGCGGTATGCAAATGGGATATACTATAATGGATATATCAAAATAATTGGCAATAGAAACTAAAGTAAAACAAATGAAAATGCACATCGTTTGCTGTCATTTCAGCTGCTTGATGTGATTGTGTTACGCTGTAACACAGAATTCCCACGATACGGATCGAATTGGCTAGCTAGCAAAGGAGAAGCATTGTTAGCTTGTGATTTCTTGTGACTTAGATGAAAGCAAGTTAGCGCTTACCTAGCAGATTGTTTCCTTCAGCAGATGTTCCCAGGTACTGTTTTGATATAGCCGTCTTGAACAAATAAATGCTCTATCAATCGAAAAAGTAGAGCCAAGTCTTTGCAATCGCAAAAAATATCCTGCAACTTGATATGCACATAATTAGTAGTATTGGATAGAAAACACTCTGAAGTTTCTAAAACTATAATGTCTGTGGGTTTAACAGAACTGATATGGCAGGCGAAAACCCGAGGGAAATCCATCCGAGAAAATGTGATTCTGTGAGCTGGCTCATTTTCCATTGAGTTGCTATTGGAAATGCTTAAATCCAGCTCCCAGGTTGCAGTACCTATGGCTTCCACTAGATGTCAACAGTATTTAGACTAGGTTTCATGTGGTTACCTTGAAAAATAAGGGAGTAGAAGAAGTGTATCCAAGTGGAGTGAGGAAGTACCTTTTGGGTTTGGTGCGGGACTGTGAGCGCGCGCCTCGGTTTTTTCCTTTTCTATCGCCCAGGTTATTATCCGTGTGAAATATTATAGTTAATATACATAATAGTGTACCTAAGGATCGATTAGAAACATTGTTTGATTTGTTTGGACAAAGTTTATAGCTATATTTTTAACGCTCTACATGTCTTGTATAACGGACGAGTGGACGGTGGAGTTTCTGAACAGAACGCGCCAACCAAACTGAGCTTTATGGAAATAAAGAGGGACTTTTTCAAACAAATGGAACATTGATTGTCTTGCTTGGACACTTCGGATTGCCATCAGCAGAAGATCTTCAAAGGTAAGCGATTTATTTTAACTATTTTTATGTGGTTTGTGACACCCGTGCTGGTTTTATTATTATGCTAATGGTAGAAGTACACGGGGCGCTGTCCTCAGACAATCAAATGTTATGCTTTCGCCGTAAAGCCTTTTTGATATCTGACAATGCTGTGAGATTGCCAAGTTTCTAAGCTTTTTCCAACAAAAGAACCATTGGATGTCTTTGTTGGACACTTGGGAAGCCCTCAGCAGAAGTTCTTTGAAAGGTAAGGGATTTGTTTTCGCTGTGAAATGGGTTTTGTGTGAACCGCGCTGGTTTATGAATTTCTGCTAATGCAGAAATATTAGAGGTGCTATCCTCAAACAATCATATGTTGTGCTTTCGCCGTCAAGCCTTTTTGAAATCTGACAACGCTGTGATATTGCCAAGAAGCAGAGCTTTTGATGACTATGCAACACTTGTATATTGATGAATGTTTAATAATTCAACTTTTGGATTTTGAATTTGGTGCCTTATATTTCACCGGGTAGTGTCCCACTGCTCCCTAAGTAGTTAAAGGCACAGTCAACTTAGTGTATGTAAACTTCTGACCCACTGGAATTGTGATACAGTGAATTATAAGTGAAATAATCGGTCTGTAAACAATTGTTGGAAAAATGACTTATGTCCTAACCGACTTGCCAAAACTATAGTTTGTTAACAAGAAATTTGTGGAGTGGTTGAAAAACGAGTTTTAACGTCTCAGGGAGCGGTGGGTCGCTAGCTACCCACTCCCGACACTACCAGGTGAAATGCAAGACAAAATTCCAAAATTGAATTATTAAAAATGCACCAATATACAAGTGTTCCATACTCATCAAAAGCTCTGCTTCTTGGCAATATCATAGCGTTGTCGGATTTCAAAAAGGCTTTACGGCGAAAGCACTACATTTGATTGTTTGAGGCTAGCACCTCACATATTTTCCATAACCATGAAATCTTTAGCCAGCGCGGTCGATAGAAAATGCATTTCACAGGGAAAACCTGTGCCTTACCTTTTGTAGAACATCTGCAGAGGGCTTCCTAAGTGTCCAACGAAGACAATCCATGGGTATTTGGTTAGAAAAAGTAATTTATTATATCCTTAAATCTCCTTTTGGTTGGCGCTTTGTGTTCAGAAAATCCAATGTGACGAGAACGCGTTCAACTATACCTATAAACTTTCCCTCAACAAAACAAAAACGATTTAAAATGCTTCCTTAGCTTATCTTTTATGAATAAAAGTGATAATCTTTCACTTGGATGGTCACCTAAACGTTATATAAGTCAAATAAAGTGGACCGCTCAGCAAAATGTGCGTTCAAAAACGTGCAACTGAAAAAGAGGTCCCTCGGCTAGAACTTCTCTCAATAGAACGCATTAGTTCCGATTTCCATTAAACTTTGCCTATACACTGCTGACATCTAGTGGAATCAGTAGGTACTACATCCAGTGTCCTGGTATAAAGACTTTTTTATAGGCAGTGCCTCAAAGTGAGCTATAAGCCAAAAGGAATGACATTTCCGGATGGAAAAATCTCTGTTTTTTTGCCTGCCAAATGACTTCTCTTACACTCACAGACAAAATGATAACACTTTTGGAAACCTCAGAGTGTTTCCTATCCAATAGTACTAATTATGTCCATATCTTAGTTTCTGAGCCTGGGTGGCAAGCATTTTACTTTGGGCACGCCAGACTCTCCAAAACCGACCCCTCAGCTGCCGCTCCCTAACAAGTTAATGACTCCAACCTAAGTGTATGTAAACTTCCGACTTCAACTGTAGTTGGTTGGCCAGGAGACATTCCAGGACTACTCGGACGTGAGCAATGTGATCCTCCAAGGCAACCGAGTAGACCAGGATGCCGTCGATATACACGACCACCTGGCGTCCGAGCATGTCCCGGAACTCCTCATTGACGAATGCCTGGAACACTGACAGAGCATTGGCTAAGCCAAAAGGCATCACCAAGTACTCGTAGTGATCAGACATCGTGATGAAAGCTGTCTTCCATTCATCCCCCTCCCGGATGCGGATGAGATTGTATGCACTCCGCAGTTCAAATTTGGTAAAGAACCGGGCCCCGCTGAGCTGTTTGATGGAAAAAAACTCCTGCAGGTCCTGTTATACCTCATTCCATCCACTAGATGCTGCTACTGTCCAGAAGGTGAGCGCGTACTCTGCCAGGCTGGTCATCCTGCTGTAGTTTTAGTAGGCGCTCACCCCCCTCACTGCCCTCCGTTGGATGATCGAAGATACCTCTGACCAGAGCCATGAAGCCCTCATACGAAGCCAACTCCTCCTCCTCTCCTCTCTCCCAGACGGCCGTAGCCCACTCCAACTCACACCCAGTCTTGGACCAATCGTGGTGGGGGCTCCCATCTGCTGCGCAAAATAGAGGGAGCACTGGAGTAGGAAGCCATGGCATTTAGATGGGGGTTCCGTCATATTTGTCCAGGAGGGACAAACGGGCATCGCTGACCTGGGTGAACTGCTGAATGAAGACCGCGAAGAACCTCTTCTATAGCCGTCCCCAGTTGTGCGAGCTGGCCCTGGTGTTGACGAAGTAGGTATCCCTGTTCATCGACCGTATGGGAGATGTTCTGATTTCCTGCTGCTTCCATTTGTCGAGGCAGTATTCTGTGACGCTGGGAGTCGAGAAGCAAGTGCAGGTGGTGAGTTTAATAATGCAATATACATGGAACGATACAAAAAAAGAGTAGCGTCTGGACTTAAAACACATGACCAATACTGCATGTGGAATGAACCTAATGGAGTGACAGATATTGAGGATGTAATCGGTGAAGTGATGGAGTCCAGGTGAGTCTCATAATGAGGCACAGGTGCACGTAATGACGGTGCCAGGTGTTCATAATGAAGGTTGTCAGAGCCAGTGATTAGTAAACCAGTGACGTTGAGCGCCGGAGAGGGGGAGCGGGAGTAGACGTGACAGGGAGCTTCATGAAATGCGTTTCCATGGCCGAGCAGCCACACACAAGCCTAAGATCACCATTCGCAATGCCAAACGTTGGCTGGAGGGGTGTAAAGCTTGACACCAATGGACTCTGGAGCAGTGGAAACACATTCTCTCGAGTGATGAATCATGCTTCACCATCTGGCAGTCCGACGGACACAACTGGATTTGGCGAATGCCAGGAGAACGCTACGTGCCCCAATGCATAGTGCAAACTGTAAAGTTTCGTGGAGGAGGAATAATGGTATGGGGTTGTTTTTCATGGTTCGGTCTAGGCCCTTTAGTTCCTGTGAAAATGCATCTTAATGCTACAGCATACAATTACATTCTAGACTATTCAGTTTTTCCAACTTTGTGGCAACAGGTTGGGGAAGGCCCTTTTCTGTTTCAGCATGACAATGCCCCCGTGCACAAAGCAAGGTACATACAGAAATGGTTTGTCGAGATGGAAGATCTTGACTGGCCTGCACAGAGCCCTGACATCAACCCCAACTAGCACCTTTGGGATGAATTGGAACGCCGATTGCTAGCCAGGCCTAGTCGCGCAACATCATTGCCCAACCTCACTAATGCTCTTGTGGCTGAATGGAAGCAAGTACCTGCAGCAATTTTCCAACATATAGTGGAAAGCCTTCCCAGAGGAGTGGAGGCTGTTATAGCAGCAAAGCGGGGATCAACTACAAATTAATGGCCATGATTATGAAACGAGATATTCGACGAGCAGGTGTCCACATACTTTTGGTCATGTAGTGTATGTACTTCCATCCATTTCTTCATCTGGTACCAGGGGACCTTCAGACGAGTCTTGTCTTAGAGCAAAACAACCAACATTTACATGTTCATGAGGGTCTCACCTTTGCACAGAGGCGTCATATTAGTGGGTAGCCCAAACGGTTTGAACACAGAAGTTGGAAGATTGGCAGTACCGACTTCAGACGAGTCTCCTGACACTTGTGGAGATCATAGAGCAAAACAGAGAACATAGAGGGTCATAACGCTACAGATTTGATGAGAATAACGGGATGTCTCATGGTTTGACAAATCTGATTGTCGGGATGTCTCATGGTCTGACAAACACTTGCGCTGTCACCTTTCACTGCAGATGTGGAAGTGAGACATAGGCGGATGCAGTGGATTGAGATGAACCCAATGCTAGCTTAAACTGACAGATTTTCATGTGGATTTTTTTATTTAGCTAATTAGATTACTCTTTCCCTCCACTGTCCTATCCCTCCTCTTCATTCTCCCCTTCTTTTCTCCCTTCACTCCCCTCTCCCTCCACTCCTCTCTCATGGACTCCTTGCTCCACATGTCTATCCATCCAACCATCTCCAACTCCTTCTCCTCCCTTTTGGTGCTGAGCCCTGACTCTCCCCCTCATTACCCTCACTGCTGTCATGGATCTAGAGGAACAGAGTAACAGAGGGAAAGAGAGAGAGTGGAGCAGAGAAACAAATAGGATACAATTGTGGTTAGTAACATGTCTCTCTGCCTCTCAGACTGTCTCTCTCGTTCCCTCCCTCTCTTTTTCTCAACCATACACATACTCTCTTCCTTATAATTACCTCTTAGGGGTTTCCATAATAAATTGTGTGGTACAGTTACACAGCCTGTTCATCCCGCTACCATTTAAAGGTGAGGTCAGTACAGGTGCATCAAAGCTGGGACCGAGAGACTGAAAAACAGCTTCCATCTCAAGGCCATCAGACTGTTAAATAGTCACCACTAGCCGGACCAAATCCAGCACCCTGTCCTAAACTTTATTCACTGTCACTAGACGGCTACCATCCGGTTACTCTACCATGCATCTTAGAGGCTGCTGCCCACTGGTCACTTTAAATAATGTTTACATACGGTTTTACCCACTTCATATCTATATACTGTATTCTAGTCAAGGCCTATCCTATTTAACTATTCTTCAGATATATTACATACAATATTCTATCCATATACTGTCCATATTGTCTGCACAACCCATATATAGATATTTATACTCCGGACTCCAACATTGCTCGTCCTGATCTGCTAAATATGTGTACACGCCCAATAAAATTTGACTTGAACAGCACCAAACAAGCAACTTGTTAGCTGGCTATGAAAACAAATGTCACTGCATCTCAATATGAGCTCCACTGTGTGGGCATCAAACCTAACACTACAGCTAAGCTGTCAAATATTACAAAAACGAGGCAATGTTTAACCTATGAACAATGTATCTAACAAACATGACAAACCAAAACCTACTGATAAATACAAATTACTCTAATCTCCGGGTCAGTGGCTAGTTAGCTGGTTGTCTGTATGGCTAGCTAGTGAAAGTGACAGCTGTGGTTGAAGCTTATCTTGCCTGACAGACTAGCTAGATACCTAGCTATAATTCAAATCAAATGTTATTGGTCACATACACATGGTTAGCAGATGTTAATGCAAGTGTAGCGAAATGCTTGTGCTTCTAGTTCCGACCATGCAGTAATATCTAACAAGTAATCTAACAATTTCACAACAACTACCTTATACACACAAGTGTAGAGGAATGAATAAGAATATATACATTTAAATATATGGATGAGCGATGGTCGAACGGCATAGGCAAGATGCAGTAGATGGTATAGAGTACAGTATATACAAATGAGATGAGTAATGTACGGTATGTAAAGATTATATAAAGTGGCATTGTTTAAAGTGACTAGTGATACATTTATTACATGCAATTTTTAATTGTTAAAGTGACTAGAGATTTCAGTCAGTATGTTGGCAGCAGACACTCAATGTTAGTGATGGCTGTTTAACAGTCTGATGGCCTTGAGATAGAAGCTGTTTTTCAGTCTCTCGGTCCCAGCTTTGATGCACCTGTACTGACCTCGCCTTCTGGATGATCGCGGGGCGAACAGGCAGTGGCTCGGGTAGTTGTTGTCCTTATCTTTTTGGCCTTCCTGTGACATCGGGTGGTGTAGGTGTCCTGGAGGGCAGGTAATTTGCCCCCGGTGATGCGTTGTGCAGACCTCACTACCCTCTGGAGAGCCTTACGGTTGTGGGCGGAGTAGTTGCCGTACTAGGCGGTGATACAGCCCGACAGGATGCTCTCGATTGTGTATCTGTAAACGTTTGCGAGTGTTTTTGGTGACAAGCCAAATGTCTTTAACCTCCTGAGGTTGAAGAGCGCCCCACTCCCGACACTACCCGGTGAAATGCAAGGCGCCAAATTCTAAATCCAAAAGTTGAGTTATTAAACATTCATCAATATACAAGTGTTGCATAGTCATCAAAAGCTCTGCTTCTTGGCAATATCACAGCGTTGTCAGATTTCAAAAAGGCTTTACGGCGAAAGCACCACATTTGATTGTTTGAGGGTAGCACATCCAATATTTTTCTTCCATTACCATAAATTCAAAAACCATCGCGGTTCACACAAAACACATTTCACAGCGAAAACAAATCAATTACCTTTTGAAGAACTTCTGCTGAGGGCTTCCCAAGTGTCCAACGAAGACAATCCATGGTTCTTTTGTTAGAAGAAGTAATGTATTATATCCATAAATCTCCGTTTGGTTGGTCCGTTATGATGAGAAAATACAGCGTCCACTCGCCCATTGAAACGTGAAGAGAACTCGTTCAACCTATATCTATAAACTTGTCCAAGAAAAATCAAACATCATTGATAATGTATCCTTAGGAACACTTTTATGTATATTTAGTATAATATTTCAACCGGAATATTAACTGGGCGATAGGAAAGGAAAAAACCACAGCGCGCGCCAGCCGGTGAATGCGCATTCTCTTCTGTTTACTAATCTGTGACCACTTCCTAATTCTTCTTCTATTACCATCTAGAGCAACTAAACATAATCAAAACACTGTCTAGAGACTGTTGACATCCAGTGGAAGCAATAGGTACTGAAATCTTACTCCCTTATATGGGCATTTTCATAAGGGAGGGGTTCAAAATGAGGCAATGTGTCAAAATCACTTTTTCCAGGACAGAAATTCCTCGGGTTTTTGCCTGCCATATCCGTTCTGTTATACTCACAGACAATATTTTAGCACTCTTAGAAACTTCAGAGTGTTTCCTATCCAATAGTACTAATTATGTGCATATCCTATTTTCTGGGCCTGAGTGGGAGGCATTTTACTTTGGGCACACCAGGCTCTCCAAAACCGTCATCTCGGGAGCTTCTCCCTAAGAAGTTAAAACTTTCCACCTTCTCCACTACTGTCCCGTCGATGTGGATAGGGGGTTGCTCCCTCTGTTGTTTCCTGAAGTCCTCAATCATCTCCTTTGTTTTGTTGACGTTGAGTGAGATGTTATTTTCCTGACACCACACTCCGAGGGCCCTCACCTCCTCCCTCTAGGCCGTCTCGTCGTTGTTGGTAATCATGCCTACCACTGTAGTGTCGTCTGCAAACTTGATAATTGAGTTGGAGGCGTGCATGGCCACGCAGTCATGGGTGAACAGGGAGCACAGGAGAGGGTGGAGAACGCACCCTTGTGGGGCCCCAGTGTTGAGGATCAGCGGGGTGGAGATGTTGTTTCCTACCCTCACCACCTGGGGGCGGCCCGTCAAAGTCCAGGACCCAACTGCACAGGGCGGGGTCGAGACCCAGGGTCTCGAGCTTAATGATGAGTTTGTAGGGTACTTTCGTGTTAAATGCTGAGCTGTAATCGATGAACAGCATTCAGTAACACAATAAAATAACACGGCTATATACAGGGGGTATCGGTACCGATTCAATGTGCGGGGGTACTAAGGTTAGTCAAGGTAATAATAATAATAATAATAATTAAATTGTATTATTATTATTTATTTTTATAATCCCAGGCCCCCATCCCTGCAGGAGGCCTTTCGCCTTTTGGTAGGCCGTCATTCTAAATAAGAATTTGTTCTTAACTGACTTGCCTAGTTAAATAAAGGTGAAACAATATATAATAATAAAATAAAATACATTCGTATTCAGACCCCTGGACATTTTCCATATTTTGTTACGTTACAGGCTTATTCTGAAATGGATTAAATAAAACCTATTCCACATCAATCTACACACAATACCCCATAAAGCAAAAACAGGTTTTTAGACATTTTTGCAAATGTATAAAAAAAATCTAAAACATAAATACCTTATTTACATGAGTATTCAATATTCAGACTCTAAAAGAGCTCAGGTACATCCGGTTTCCATTGATCATCCTTGTCCAATGTCATTGGAGTCCACCTGTGGTAAATTCAATTGACTGGACATGTTTTGGAAAGGCACACACCTGTTTATGTAAGATCCCACAGTTGACAGTGCATGTCAATGGGGTTGAAGGAATTGTCCGTAGAGCTCTGAGAAAGGCTTGTGTCGAGGCACAGATCTGGGGAAGTGTACCATAAAATGTCTGCAGCAGTGAAGGTCCCAAAAGAATACAGTGGCTTCCAAGCAGCCCTTTATGCTAGTGGCCAGACGGAAGCCACTCCTTAGTAAAAGGCACATGACAGCCCGCTTGGAGTTTGCCAAAAGGCACCTAACGGACTCTCACACCATGATAAACAAGATTCTCTGGTCTGATGAAACCAAGATTGAAATCTTTGGCCTGAATGCCAAGCGTCATGTCTGGAGGAAACCTGGCACCATCTCTACGGTGAAGCATGGTGGTGGCAGCATCATGCTGTGGGAATGTTTTTCAGTGGCAGGGACTGGAAGACTATTCAGGATCGAGGGAAAGATTAACGGAGTACAGAGAGATTCCTGATGAAAACCTGCTCCAGAGCATTCAACACCTAAGCACACAGCCAAGACAACTCAGGAGTGGCTTCGGGGACAAGTCTCTGAATGTCCTTGAGAGCCCGGATTTGAACTCGATCGAACATCTCTGGAGAGACCTGAATATAGCTGAGCAACAATGCTCCCCATCCAACCTGACAAAGCTTGAGAGAATCTACAGAGAAGAAGGGGAGAAACTCTCCAAATACAGGTGTGGCAAGATTACAGCGTCATATCCAAAAAGACCGGAGGCTGTAATCGCTACCAAAGGTGCTTCAACAAAGTACTGAGTAAAGGGTCTGAAATCTTATATAAATGTGATAATTTAGTTTTCAATTTTTTTATTCCTCTGACACCGCCTGGTATACAGTTGAAGTCAGAAGATTACATACACTTAGGTTGGAGTCATTAAAACTCATTTTTTCAACAACAACAACAATTTCTTGTTAACAAACTATAGTTTTGGCAAGTCGGTTAGGACATCTACTTTGTGCATGACAAGTCATTTTTCCAACAATTGTTTACAGACAGATTATTTCACTTATAATTCACTGTATCACAATTCCAGTGGATCAGAAGTTTACATCCACTAAGTTGACTGTGCCTTTAAACAGCTTGGAAAATTCCAGAAAATGATGTAATGGCTTTAAAAGCTTCTGATAGGCTAATTGACATAATTTGAGTCAATTGGAGGTGTACCTGTGGATGTATTTCAAGGCCTGCCTTCAAACTCAGTGCCTCTTCGCTTGACATCATGGGGAAATCAAAAGAAATCAGACAAGACCTCAGAGAAAACAATGGTAGACCTCCACAAGTCATCTTTGGGAGCAATTTCCAAACGTCTGAGGGTACCACGTTCATCTACTACAAACAATAGTATGTAAGTATAAACACCATGGGACCACGCAGCCGTCACACCGCTCAGGAAGGAGACGCGTTCTGTCTCCTAGAGATGAACGTACTTTGGTGCGAAAAATGCAAATCAATCCCAGAACAACAGCAAAGGACCTTGTGAAGATGCTGGAGGAAACAGGTACAAAAGTATCTATATCCATAGTAAAACGAGTCATATATCGACATAACCTGAAAGGCCGCTCAGAAAGGAATAAGCCACTGCTCCAAAACTGCAATAAAAAAGCCAGACTACGGTTTGCAACTGCACATGGGGACAAAGATCGTACTTTTTGGAGAAATGTCCTATGGTCTGATGAAACAAAAATAGAACTGTTTGGCCATAATGACCATCATTATGCTTGCAAGCCGAAGAACACCATCCCAACCGTGAAGCACGGGGGTGGTAGCATCATGTTGTGGGGGTGCTTTGCTGCAGGAGGGACTGGTGCACTTCACAAAATAGATGGCATCATGAGGCAGGAAAATTATGTGGATATATTGAAGCAACATCAGTCAGAAAGTTAATGCTTGGTCGCAAATGGGTCTTCCAAATGAACAATGACCCCAAGCATACTTTCAAAGTTGTGGTTAAAATGGCTTAAGGACAACAAAGTCAAGGTATTGGAGTGGCCATCACAAAGCCCTGACCTCAATCCCATAGAAAATTTGTGGGCAGAACTGAAAAGCGTGTGTGAGCAAGGAGGCCTACAAACCTGACTCAGTTACACCAGCTCTGTCAGGAGGAATGGGCCAAAATTCACCCAACTTATTGTGGGAAGCTTGTGGAAGGCTACCCGAAACGTTTGGCCCCAGTTAAAAAATTTAAAGTCAATGCTTCCAAATACTAATTGAGTGTATGTAAACTTCTGACCCACTGGGAATGTGATGAAAAAAATAAAAGCTGAAATAAATCATTCTCTCTACTCTTATTCTGACATTTCACATTCTTAAAATAAAGTGGTGATCATAACTGACCTAAGACAGGGAATTCTTACTAGGATTAAATATCAGGAATTGTGATTAGTATTTAGTATTTGGCTGAGGTGTAGGTAAACTTCTGACTTCAACTGTATATGTCCTGGATGGCAGGAAGCTTGGCCCCAGTGATGTCCTGGGCCGTACACACTACCCTCTGTAGGGCCTTGCGGTCGGATGCCATACCAAGCGCTGATGCAACCAATTAGGATGCTCTCGATGGTGCCGCTGTAAAACCTTTGGAAGATCTGAGGACCTATGCCAAATCTTTCAGTCTCCTGAGGGGGAATAGGCGTTGTTGTGCCCTCTTCATGACTGTCTTGGTGTGTATGGACAATGATAGTTTGTTAGTGATGTGGACGCCAAGGAACTTGAAGATCTAGACCTGCTCCACTATAGCCACGTCGATGTGAATGGGGGCTCTTTTGTCTTGCTCAAGTTGAGGGAGAGGTTTTTGTCCTGGCTCCACACTGACAGGTCTCTGACCTCGTCCCTATAGACTGTCTCATCGTTGTCGGTGATCAGGCCTACCAGCGCTGTGTCGTCGGCAAACTTAATGATGGTGTTGGAGTCATGCATGGCCATGCAGTCATGGAGTACAGAAGGGGACTAAGCACGCAACCTTGAGGGGCCCACGTGTTGAGGATCTGCTTGGCAGATGTGTTGTTGCATACCCTTACCACCTGGGGGCAGATCCAGTTGCAGAGGGAGGTGTTTAGTGCCAGGGTCCTTAGTTTAGTGATGAGCTTTGAGGGCACTTTGGTGCTGAACGCAAAGCTGTAGTCAATGATTAGCATTCTCATGTAAGTGTTGCTTTTGTCCAGGTGTGAAAGGGCAGTATGGAGGGCAATGGAGATTGCATCATCTGTGGATCTGTTGGGGCAGAATGTGAATTGTAGTGGGTCTAGGGTTTCTAGGATGATGGTGTTGTGAGCCATGACCAGCCTTTCAAAGCTCTTCATGACTACAGACGTGAGTGCTATGGGGCGGTAGTAATTTAGGCAGCTTACCATGGCATTCTTGGGCACAGGGACTATGGTGGTTTGCTTGAAACATGTAGGTATTACAGACTCAGTCAGGGAAAGGTTTAAAATGTCAGTGAAGACACTTGTCACGTGTCCTGGTAATCCGTCTGGCGCTGTGACTGTTAACCTGTTTTAAGGTGTTACTCACATCGGCTGGGAGAGGGTGATCCCACAGTCGTCTGGAACAACTGTTGCTCTCATGCATGGGTCATTGTTGCTTAACTCGAAGCGAGCATAGAAGGAATTTACTTGTCTGGTAGGCTTGTGGCTGGGTTTCTCTTTGCAATCCGTAATAGTTTGCAAGCCCTGACACATCAGACGAGCGCCAGAGCAGGTGTAGTAGGTTTCAATCTTAGTCCTGTATTAACGCTTTGCCTGTTTGATGGTTCGTGGAGGGTATAGCGATATTTCATATATGTGTCTGGATTAGTGTCTTGCTCCTTGAAAGCGGCAGCTCTAGCCTTTAGCTCAGTGTGGATGTTGCTTGTAATCCATGGCTTCTGGTTGGAATATGTATGTATGGTCACTGTTGGAACGAAATTGTCGATGCACTTATGGATGAAGCCGTTGACTGATGTGCTATACTCCCCAATTCCATCAGATGAATCCCGGAATATATTCCACTCTGTGCTAGCAAAACATCCTTTCAGTGCAAAAAAGGGAGAAGGTCCCTGTTCAAACAGTTCCAGTTTGGTGTCTGCATCCAACTGAGATCGAAGCGAGAGCAGAGGACAATCGTTCAAATTCCAATAATGGTGTTTGGCCTCCACTCAATGAGATTGGGGTGGGGTCAATAAGCAAAGGCACTTTCCAGTTACCAACTACACTGACGCCTGAGCAGCATAAGGATTATGATCGGTCGTGTCTATTATTCGCGCCACGCTTTTATGGTTCCGTTTGAATGGACAGTGAGGGTGGGGCGAGGTGCTGAGGCCCCTTGCCTGATTGGCTTAAACGTTCCGTGGTCTCTCTTAGCAGGAGGTGCACCCAGCCTCAGGGAGAGGACTCCCTGTTCTTATGGAATTGAATATTGTTTCCGTTATTGATGGATAAATCCTTTGTACAACCAAAAAAGGTGGGTCATTGTTCAGGGCATAATGTTCCCTACATAATGATACAAAACATGACATGTTCTCCTTGAAAGAGAGAGAAGTTCTTCTCAACGGGGAGAACACACAATATCATTTAACATTTCTACAGCACACAATGAATATAGCTGGTGTCCCAAACCATTGTAAATAAAGTAATTAAATGGTATGGGGGGTTTTATGAGGTACGTGGTACGCAGTTCAGCTAAAATAGTGTACAATTCTTTAATCAATGACAATATGATTACATTTGACGTGATCACTATGTATTGACTTTCCAATTTGACCCTACCTGTGACTTGAACTCACAACTTCTGGATTTGGGGTATGCTGACCTTTCTGCTGCACCACAGCACCGGTAGAATCCCCTGCACATTCATTACATATAATACATCTCTGCACTTAGCAAAATAGTGCCATATGCACTTCTATTTTAGTTATCAGTTAATCTGACTAATCTCTCATTGATTTAATTTCCTTATTTCAGCAATTCGAATTTGGGTTTTCAATATAGTTGCTAATGTTGGTGGGGCATGTTATTCTGTTTTAATGTTACTCCTGCATCACTATGATGAATATAATCGTTTTCTTGAGTATTTTTAACAGAACTGATATTTACTTTGAAGTGCAAAGTATAGGAATAGGGCTACTACAGGTGAAATTAGTGTAACGTGTACGCTAAGAATCGGGAAGCAAGTACAGGGAGTGAATTTAATAAATAACGGAACATGGAACAAAACAAATAACACGAGTAGTGTACAAACATGAAACACAGAAACAGAGTCAATAATGCCTGGGCAAAGAACTAAAGGGAGTGACAGATATAGGGGAGGTAATCACAAAGGTGAGTTCAGGTGAGTCTCATGAAGCGCAGGTGCGTGTAACGATGGTGGCAGGTGTGTGTAATAATGAATAAACTGGCACCGGAGAGGGGGAGCGGGAGTAAACCTGACAGTACACCTCCTTGACGCACGGCTCCAGCCGCAGGACGCCGACCAGGAGCGGGCCGGTCGCTTCTGCTGAGGCGCGGGAACCTGTAGAGCCAGCTGAGGTCCGGGAACCTGTAGAGCCAGCTGAGGCACGGAAACCTGTAGAACCAGCTGAGGCATGGGAACCTATCGAGCCAGCTGGGGAGCGGGAACCTGACGAGCCAGATGAGGCCAGATGAGGCAGGTAGCCTAGTGGTTAGATTGTTGGACTAGTAACCGAAAGGTTACAAGATCGAATCCCTGAGCTGACAAGGTAAACATCTGTTGTTCTGCCCCTGAACAAGGCAGTTAACCCACTGTTCCTAGGCTGTCATTGAAAATAAGAATTTGTTCTTAACTGACTTGCCTAGTTAAATAAAGGAAAAATAAAAATACATTTAGAGTGCTTGCTCTGTGTGTTGCTGTGCAACAGCTTACTATTTGTATAATATACAGTCCTCTGCTCTGGTTTGCTGCAGTTGCTTGCCATCTTCCCTGTTGCATATAATGAGGTAGCATTTATATATACAGTCCTTGCAATTATTCTAACTGTGCTATTGCCATGATATACATGAATGTGGTATTCCTATGTAATACATGGTTATTAATTTATTATTAGCTGAATCCCAAACTGAACACTGAGAACTTCGAGCACTCGATCACTCGATAAGTGCGTTCACGAGTCACTCGAGTCAATCTCAAACGCTAGTTGGCGAGTAGTCGAGGGGTCCACTGCGCCCTTCAGAAGCCTCTTTATCGAGTGGGCATCCTATGCCATTGGCAATAACTTCTTCCCATGAACCTTAGCATGCTAACTAGCAACAACAGTCAATACTACGTTACCCTAAAAAATTGTCTGAATAAATCAAGCTAAATCAAGGAATCTGTAAATCATTTTGAAGATTAATTTCGAGGTCTTAGTGGCACGATTTTACATCTAGCTAAGGAGCGTATTTCTGATGTTTGAAACACAAAAACGTATCCATTATTATTAACTTGCTAGCTAAGCCTGAGCCAGCCACTTCATATGAAACAAAAGAGAAGCTAACCAACCAGCTAGTGCAACACTAAAGGCAATGCTCCTTCCATAAGCAAGGTAGCTTAGTTAGCTAATGTAGTAACATTATTTTATCACAATTTATCACAATTAACACAATTAACACTCGGGGCAGAGCAGCAAACATCCTGCTCTGCCCCGAGTCAGTACAGTATCGAGTCTCCTGCTGCGCGTTAAGCTGACCCAACCTTACAACGTAACGATTGGTACTTTGGAAAAATGCTGAAGTACGGACTGACTGATGATGGGAACATGTCTACAACTTCATCAGCAAGCTGTCAAACTAATGGAAATAAGTGTCAATCTACACATTGTTTATCAGTGCAGTGCCAATCATCCTTAGCTAGCGATAGCTAAAATTCCATCCCTGTTTGTCAATGAAGCTAGCTAGCAGCAGGCAGGCTACACCAAGTTAAAACCAGCTGATGAAATCACTAGCGACCGTTATACTTGTACATATTTTGTGCAGGAGTAGAGTCATTTTTACAACTTTTTCACTATCGAAGTAGGCGTCTGGGTCTGCCCCAGTGCCCATGTTTCATAGCTAGTGTGTCATGCCTGAGAGCTTCAGATTCCTTGGTGTCCACATCACCAACAAATTAACATGGTCCAAGCACACCAAGTCATGAAGAGGGCACGACAAAACCTATTCCCCCTCAGGAGACTGAAAAGATTTGACATGGGTCCTCAGATCCTCAAAAGGTTCTATAGCTGCACAATCGAGAGCATCCTGACTGGTTGCATCTCTGCCTGGTATGGCAACTGCTCGGCCTCTGATCGCAAGGCACTACAGAAGGTAGTGCGTACGGCCCAGTACATCACTGGGGCCAAGTTTCCTGCCATCCAGGACCTCTATACGAGGCGGTGTCAGAGGAAGGCCCCAGGTGATGTCAAAGACTCCAGCCACCCTAGTCATAAACTGTTCTCTCTGCTACCGCACGGCAAGCGGTACCGATGCGCAAAATCTAGGTCCAAGAGGCTTCTAAACAACTTCCAAGCCACAAGACTCATCGATATCTAATCAAATGGCTACCCAGACTATTTGCTTTGCCCCCCACCCCCCACACTGCTGCTCTAAAATAAGTTTGTTCTGAAGTGACTGTCTTATATATGAAAGATCATACAACTTTTTTTGTATTTAACCCCTTAGTTTTGGAAGTAAACAGTATCCATATACAGTGAGGGAAAAAAGTATTTGATCCCCTGCTGATTTTGTACGTTTGCCCACTGACAAAGAAATGATCAGTCTATAATTTTAAATGTAGGTTTCTTTGAACAGTGAGAGACAGAATAACAACAAAAAAATCCAGAAAAACGCATGTGAAAAATGTTAGAAATGGAATTGCATTTTAATGAGGGAAATAAGTATTTGACCCCTCCGCAAAACATGACTTAGTACTTGGTGGCAAAACCCTTGTTGGCGATCACAGAGGTCAGACGTTTCTTGTAGTTGGCCACCAGGTTAGCACACATCTCAGGAGGGATTTTGTCCCACTCCTCTTTGCAGATCTTCTCCAAGTCATTAAGGTTTCGAGGCTGACTTTTGGCAACTCGAACCTTCAGCTCCCTCCACAGATGTTCTATGGGATTAAGGTCTGGAGACTGGCTAGGCCACTCCAGGACCTTAATGTGCTTCTTCTTGAGCCACTCCTTTTGTTGCCTTGGCCGTGTGTTTTGGGTCATTGTCATGCTGGAATACCCATCCACGACCCATTTTCAATGCCCTGGCTGAGGGAAGGAGGTTCTCACCCAAGATTTGACGGTACATGGCCCCGTCCATCGTCCCTTTGATGCGGTGAAGTTGTCCTGTCCCCTTAGCAGAAAAACACCCCCAAAGCATAATGTTTCCACCTCCATGTTTGATGATGGGGATGGTGTTCTTGGGGTCATAGGCAGCATTCCTCCTCCTCCAAACACGGCGAGTTGAGTTGATGCCAAAGAGCTCCATTTTGGTCTCATCTGACCACAACACTTCTCCTCACCCAGTTGTCCTCTGAATCATTCAGATGTTCATTGGCAAACTTCAGACGGTCATGTATATGTGCTTTCATGAGCAGGGGGACCTTGCGGGGGTTGCATGATTTCAGTCCTTCACGGCGTAGTGTGTTACCAATTGTTTTCTTGTTGACTATGGTCCCAACTGCCTTGAGATCATTGACAAGATCCTCCCGTGTAGTTCTGGGCTGATTCCTCACCGTTCTCATGATCATTGCAACCCCACGAGGTGAGATCTTGCATGGAGCCCCAGGCCGAGGGAGATTGACAGTTCTTTTGTGTTTCTTCCATTTGCGAATAATCTCACCAGCTGTTGTCACCTTCTCACCAAGACCATCGCCAAGCAGGTTGGTGAGAAGTAGGTCTTGTGTAGGTCTACAATCTTGACCCTGACATCCTTGGAGAGCTCTTTGGTCTTGGCCATGGTGGAGAGTTTGGAATCTGATTGATTGATTGCTTCTGTGGACAGGTGTCTTTTATACAGGTAACAAACTGAGATTAGGAGCACTCCCTTTAAGAGTGTGCTCCTAATCTCAGCTCGTTACCTACATAAAAGACACCTGGGAGCCAGAAATCTTTCTGATTGAGAGGGGGTCAAATACTTATTTCCCTCATTAAAATGCAATTCCATTTATAACATTTTTCACATGCGTTTTTCTGGATTATTTTGTTGTTATTCTGTCTCTCGCTGTTCAAATAAACCTACCATTAAAATTATAGACTGATCATTTCTTTGTCAGTGGGCAAACGTACAAAATCAGCAGGGGATCAAATACTTTTTTCCCTCACTGTACTTTATACATAAATTTTTTTTGTTTTTACTTGCACCGGAGGACCTTCAGACAAGTCTTGTGAGGCCTGTGGGCGTCCTAGGGCTAAACAACTGACATGTTCATGAGAGTCTCTTTTCATACAGGGGTCAAACCATTCAGACGCTACCGACAATTTTTGAGAAGACCAACTTTCAGGATGTCTCATGGTCTGACAAACACCGCTCTAGCTCTGTCACCTTTCACCGCAGATGCGGAAGTGCGACATCGGCGGATGCGGTGGCTTGAGACACATCCAATACAAATTGATATGTCTTGCTTAAACTGATAGATTTTTAGGGGGATTTTTAGTTATGCTAATTAGATCTCCGCAGGGACCCAGACATCAACTCTAACAGGTTAAAAAGAATAATGGACAAATATTGTACAATCCAGGTATGCAAAGTTCTTAGAGACTTACCCCCAAACACTCACAGGATATAATCTCTGCCAAAAGGGGATTCGAACATCCATCGACTCCAGGGGTGTGTTCTATTTTTCATTAAAAAGAAAAATAATCATAGAAGTTTTCTTTCACTTTGACATTACAGAGTATTGTGTGATGACACATTTTTATCTGGTGGGGGGGTGGGGGGCTTGCTCATACCTTGCGGGGGGGGCTGCGAAACGCCACTGCTTTCTAGGACACCCACAAACTAATTTTTACACATATTAACCAGCTAGCTAGCACAGTATCCTGTTAAACTGTTCAACTTATGCCAAATAACAGACATGTCGTCTTCTTCAATAGCACTTGCGTTGCATTGTGTAGAATGCAAACAGCACCACGCTAAAAACGGACAAACTTCAAGGGTGATTTTCTCTGAACAACTGATCATGGATACCTCCGTTATAACTAGCTGTACTGAGCTCAATTTAGAGAGCTGATAAACAAGCTATATATCGTATTTCAACTGACAATGAGGGAGCAAGTCACATAAGACAAACAAAGTTGTACTTACTTTTGTTTTATTTTATTGCCTCATGTTTCTTGGCTCCCTTATGACAGAACCGGCCATGAGTCGTGTGAGGGCTTTATCTACCATATTTGTAAAGCATTCTGTGCCATAGTAACCAACTAGTAATTAATCAATGGAACAAACTGTTCAAATAGACCTATAAGCTAGGTAATGGACTTTTAGGTAAGGCAAGGTTATTAGCGCTCCACGTATGTTTCACAATATACCGTAACTGAACAGTTAACTATACATTGACTAACCAGATCTCTACTCCCATCTCCACTGAGCCTACTGTGTGTGTCTGGCAGGTCCTTTAGGCTCTACCTCTCTCTTAATCAGATGAGAAGGGCCGGATGGGTGGCTGGGTAGTCACTGAATAATTGATGAGTGGAGTAGAGTACATTTATCAAATGTTACACCTCAGATATGTGAGTGTGTGGTGTGTGTGAGAAGGGTTAGGACAGGAGTATTCATTAAAAACCACCCAGTGTGCATTCACACACACACACACACACACGCGAGCGCGCAGGCACGCGCATGCACGCACAGACACACACACACACACACACGTGCACGCAGAGGAGAGAGGATAACAAGACCCAAGGGTGACTAGTATGTGCCCTCACTCCTCAAATACCCTCAATGTATTCTCCTTCATCCAGACATGCCGGTACATTATCTATAGACTCAGCAAAAACACCTTCACCATCCATTAGGAACCTGGACACTTAGCTAGCTAGTTTTAACTTTTTGTAAAACTGTACAGATGGCGTATCTTAATTTGAGCAAGTTTCACACAGCAGGAAAGGAATCCTCCAGCAACAGGAAATGTGAATTGTTTTGTGGATTATAATATATAGACATTTTTTGAAGGGGTTCAGAAATGTATCGTTAGGGCAAATCAAGTCTGAAATGTTAAAGTGGAAAATATACATTTTAGAAGCCTTGAATACATTACAAGTTTGCATTTATTGCAACAATTGGATGATCACATGAAGATACGGCATCTGTACATCATTTTGGGGCTCAAGGTTTTGTGGGGGGCTCAAGCTTTCCTATGGTAGCATCCACTGTACCAATGTTTACTGTTGCAATACACTTGATCAAAGTGACATTACTGACTGCCAAATTTTGCTTCAGCCCTCCATTTTTCCTCAATTCCTCTCAAAGCTCATTGGAGGAGAAGGTCCGAAGGAAGGACCTAGGATCCTCTCTTCTAATGCGCTTTAAAAAGAATTAAGGCAACGAGGACGGAGCAAGCAATGATTTGATGGCTAGTAGAATTTTTAGACACAGTCCATGTGTTATGATTTAGTACTCAATATACAGTACAGTAGTAATATATCACCATAAGACACTGGAAAAGAGAATACATTAACCACTTAACTCATAATTTATAATTAGCTTGCCATACTGAGTTATTGTCTGCAATCCTTTCTCACTAAGCGTTTTTTCAGCAAACACAAAAAACCTTTCTGAGTCCAGTCCAGTCATTGATAGGTGGTTACCCAATATATCTTACCTCTAGGTAAATAAATTAGGTGGAGAGCAGTCTTTAAAGACCCATAACTAATCTAATCACCCTTGGGGGAGTCTTGTCTGACTGATGTATGTGTCCCTGGGGTCTTGCTTCTAAGTGCAGGGGTTGTTGTCTGCCTGGCTTCGGTTTGCTCAGGTTGGGCGATGTACATTCGTACATCCTATCGTCTATGTCTATAAGTCTATGCCTGTGAGTATGTGTGTGTGTGCGCGCCCATGCGTTTGTAAATCCTTTCGTCTATGCCTATAAATCTATGCCTGTGAGTGTGTGTGTGTGTGTGTGTGTGCATGTATTTCGTCTATGTCTATATATCTATGCCTTTATGTGTCTATGCCTCAACAAGCTCTCACAGTCTGTGTGTGTGCATGCACATGTGTCTGCCTGGCTTAGCTGTTTGGGTCTCTGAAAGACCCCCAAGAGGAGCTGGGCTGAGCAGTGAGGTGAAATTAAAGCTGCTTCACTGCGTTTAGTTAAATAGTTGGACAGTGAGAACATAGTCTTGTCTCCAGGCCACCCTAAGACTGTCTGGGCCAGTGA